>JAUZST010070060.1:0-21949 GCA_034779995.1 Parotocinclus haroldoi | reverse complement strand
TGGGGCGGTCTGAAGGCGTGACGTAGGCACGCACGCTCTACAACAGCGTGATGACGTCCCTTCTGCTTCCTTTCCTGCTCTCTCTCTGCGAGGTAAGAACATGGCGCTGCTCCTCTTCCACACATCCGCGCATCCAATCCGACCCGATCCGTCCTCGCCGCTCCTCCCGGTGGTTCATCCGATTGTCCCGCGTGCGCTCCGGGTTCTTTATGAGCGATGGGTTTGAGTATTTGGACCCTAGCAGCGTTCTGTTCGGTGATGTGGCTTTAAGTTTAGGCTCCGGGCTCCCGGCTCTGTGTTTTGGTAACCCCCCCTCTATCCTTTCCTCCCTTCCCCGGTCCGGGGCTGCTCCGGGTCCGCGTGACATGGCGTCTGAAAAGTCACGAGCCGGTCCGGAGTTGATTAGAGTTAGGGAATAGTTTAATAAAGTCGTGGTTTAGTAAATAAAAGCTTGATTTGTGTTTGTTTGGTTTTCTTTGGGGACAGAATGAAGACCATTCTCAGCACCCAGACGGTGGACATTCCCGACAGCGGTAAGTCTTATTATGAACTGTTTACTTGGACTGGGGACAGTCGGTCGGTTACAGGTCCGGCCCCGGCCCCTGAGTGGTCCTGCAAATCGGGGTTTTAGACCTCTTACTAAAACTGGGTCATGGTGGGTCATGTGCCCAGCCCCTTACAGTCCTTCCTTTTTCTTAGGCCGGGCTGAATTAAACCTAG
Organism: Parotocinclus haroldoi; assembly: GCA_034779995.1. Lineage (NCBI taxonomy): Eukaryota > Metazoa > Chordata > Actinopteri > Siluriformes > Loricariidae > Parotocinclus > Parotocinclus haroldoi. The sequence goes on along the minus strand of JAUZST010070060.1, from coordinate 21,229 downwards.
GGTCGCTCCCAGCACCGGGCCGTCACGTCCTGGTCCTGTTTGGTCCTTCCCAGTGCTGAATGTCTTCCAGGTCCAGACCTTTCGACTGGTTTGGTTCTCTCTCCTACCCAGCGTTATGGGTGAACAAGTCCCTGGGCCCTTGTGGGTCCTTCTTTGAGCTCTTTGGTCCTTCCCAGGGCCATATCGTTTCCGTCTTTTTGGTATTTCCAGTTTCTAGATCCTTTTGACCTACTGGTCGATCACATGCCAAGTCCTTGCGGTCCGTCCAGGGCCGTGTGATCTACATCTACAGGGTCTTTACCCCGTTTCTTAACGGTCCTAAATAATTTGGTACTTTTTGTGTATACTTTGGTTATTAAATGAGCTTTAACGCCGGCTTTTTTTTTTTCCTTTTCCTGTTTTCCCGTCCAGTCGACGTGACGCTGAAAGGCCGCACGGTCATCGTGAAGGGACCCCGCGGTACCCTGCGCCGCGAGTTCAACCACATCAACCTGGAGCTGCGCATGCTCGGCAAGAAACAGAAGAAGGTAAAGTGAGAGCGCCGCGTTTGAGTCCGATGCGTGCAGGGTGAGTCAAAAGTCACAGGACGGTGTCCGTTGTCGGTCTGGCGGTCGTCAATTCCGTCTTCGCGTCCGTGCGACGCACGCGGTCCTGATACGATCCTGATCTTCTTTGGTATCCCACGTGACCAGCTTCCGGTCGGACAAAACTGGCCCTTGATGTCCTACATGACGGCTGGGGTGGTCGGATGCTCTTGCCTTACTTTCTGAAACGTTAGGGTGTCCTGTGACTTTTGACTCGACTGGAATCGCATCCACTGCGCTCCTGGTTGTAGTCGGTGCACGGTAAGCGGGTAATGGGACTCCTCGTTAAGACTAACGAAGCTCAATCGTTCCTGTAGCTGCGCGTGGATAAATGGTGGGGCAACAGGAAGGAGCTGGCCACCGTCAGGACCATCTGCAGCCACGTCCAGAACATGATCAAGGGCGTCACCATGGTGAGTCTCCTGCACGCTTTTGTTTGTTTATTTACACTTTTTTAAATGCCTTTTCCGTTCGCGCCCTCGCTGACCCGACCCGGCGGACTCGTCCGTTCCCAGGGTTTCCGGTACAAGATGCGATCCGTCTACGCCCATTTCCCAATTAACGTGGTGATCCAGGAGAGCGGCTCGCTGGTGGAGATCAGGAACTTCCTGGGAGAGAAGTACATCCGGCGCGTGCGAATGAGGCCAGGTACCTCACGCTTTTGCTTTCCTCCGCCCGGGCGGCCCGGCTCTGGTTACTCCCACGTCCCCGAGACGTCCGCCGCTAATTGGCGTTCTAAAGTGCCAAGTGCCTGTCGCGAATACCTGTTGATGGCTTAAATAAATAGTTCTGTTTGGGGTATTTAGATTTATTTTTCTTTCTTTTTTAATTAAAGGGGTGAACTGTGCACTGTCTGCTGCCCAGAAGGACGAGCTGGTTCTGGAGGGAAACGACATTGAGCTGGTGTCCAACTCCGGTAAGTGTCGGTTCCTTTACCCATTTACCTATTGAATATCCTACCGGTGAGGGGGTGGAGTAATGGGGGGGCATTTATTTAAACATGAGCGCTCAGGGTTTCCCGTTCCTCGTCCTCATGCTTCCCAAAACCCAAACCTGCCCCTCTGGCCAACAAAGTTGACGCGTCAAACCCCCTAAATAAACAAAATGTGTAAACGCATTTCCGAGCATGCTTGGGCTTTTTACTGAGGCAGTCACTCGGGCGGCCAGCAGATGTCGCCAAAGTGAATCCTTTGTTTGGTTCAGACCAATGCCAGCTTTTTCATTCGTCGGTGGGCGTGTGCGCACGTAAGGTAAACGCCCACTAAAACGCTACATGTGCCCAACCATAGAATGATGTAAATACTATATTTGCAGGTATGGATCTGTGTTTTAACTTTTTTTTTTTTTTTTTTTTTTTTTTTTGAGGTTTCGTTCTAGGCTTGCCTTTTAAGAACGGGTGCTGTGCTTGTATGATGTCATCAAACTTAGTCTTTTTTTCCAGCGGCCCTCATCCAGCAGGCCACGACAGTCAAAAATAAGGATATCAGGAAGTTCCTGGACGGTATCTATGTGTCCGAGAAGGGAACGGTGGTGGAGCCGGAGGCGTAGACCAAACCAGGTTAGGACGAGACCGCCGTCCCTTGTCGTCTAGCTTTGTGCTGCCTGTCTCAGCACGATTTAACCCCCACGCTGAGAGCCGGCCGCTCTTATTAAAGTTTGCCCTTTCTCTCAATCCAGCTGCCCCGATCCAGCAGGCCACCACTGAAGGAGACGGACCTCCGTAAGTTTCTGGACGGCTTCTACGTCAGTGAGAAGTCAGCGGTGCTGGAGCAGCCCGACGGCCCGTTCGATTCCTGTCAAATCTGTCAATAAACCCTTATGTTTTTCACCACCAAAAGCGTCGTCCGAGTCGTAAAAGCCGAAATGTGGCCTTTCTTTAATTCTGTTAATTATGAAATTGGGGACTATCCCCTTACAAAAAAAAAAAACCCCAGATTTGAGCCGTGTGTTGGTCGACTGACGGGGCTTTCGTTTTCTGGTTTATATTGCGTCCAGACCAAGACCGGTCAAAGACAGGGAGGTTTTTCCTTGCCACAGTCTCTCCAGGGATGGGTTCGTTTGGGGTTGACCTTTTTAAGATAATTTTAATGTTGTAAAATAAAAGTGAAAAGTGAAAAACTAAATGACCTGGAAAAGGGGTTTCGTTTACTTCTGATCTAGCGATTTATTTTATATCATAAACGCTTAGGTTTGATACTAAAATTTTCCCTTTCTAATTCCTATATTGAAACCATGCGGTTGCTATGTTTTACCCCCCCTTTTTTTTTTTTTTTTTTTTTTTTTTGGACTCCTGAGGCTTCCTGGGACGTTTCCTTGCCACTGCCTCCCTAGGCTCGCTCGGTTGAGGCTTGCGTGAAATTAGTAGACGAATAGTTCATGATGTAAAATAGTTGCAAGGCTGCTTGAAGGCTGCGATGTTTAATCAAAGAAACCGCTGTAGAAATAAACCTGCCTTTGAGGTTTGTCTTGGGTAACTTGGGGCAGTTTAGCCCAAAATGTTCCAGGTTCCCCCAAAAAATTCAGTTAAGCGAGCACACCGAAATGCCCGCTGGCGAATGGCGGTTAAGCTCTTCGAATAAGGCGATAAGTGCCTGTGTGGTGAACGAAAAGGGTCGGAAATGAGCTGGTCTGAGGGCAGATGGACAATGGATTTCTGTTTGAATCCAAACATTCAATCCTTGCATCAGGGAGACGCCTTGGACTCCGTTTTAAGACGTGTGTCCGCCTTACACCAAGTACGCTGTAAGGCAGGGAAATGTCACTTTACAGGATAAACAACTAATAAAGATAGATAAAGAGATAAAATGAGTGACGAACAAGCTGTATCCATCTCAGCTCGTACCAAAAAACACGGTGTTTGGAGATTCCTAACCGTTTGCTCTTGGTCTTGATGAATGGTTGTCCATTCTGTTCTTCTGGGACAGCCAACTGTGCCGATTCCCCAAGTGGGCGAAAGACCGACCGGTCTCCTGCGCCGCCCAAACTCTGGTTTACTGGGGTGATTTAAGTATCTAAAGTATCTAAGGGAGGGTGAGTGGCGGGGTAGATTTGGCCATGAACCGTCTCCAGAACCTTTGGTCAGCCATGGATGGTCCTGAGCCTGCCAGTCAGTGCCTGACCTCACAGTCACGTTCCGAAATGTAGCACAACACGCCTCAGAGCGGCAAAACGGGGGCAAACTGCACACGAATACCGTACGTTTATTCAAGCGCAAACTGTAAAGTGCGCAAAAAGTGTGCAAACGCCAAACAAACAAACAAAAAAAAAAAGAGTTCACAAAACTCGACGAGCGGGAAACAACGCTCGCGCGTGCGCAGTCCACGGCGAGAGCGCTCTGAGGCGATGCTCCGGCAGCCACGGTACCGCCCCGGCCGCTCGGTCCGTCATCACGCGGCGCCTAGAAGGACTCGTGTTTGGCGCCAACGGAGGTCGGAAGGGAGTGCGCGTAACGCGGTTTTGCGGCCATAACAAGACAAAGTTGATGTCAGGCCATAAATATGGTGAGTCAGCTTAGTTATCTTTCCGCGTGCGCCAGGGTCAGAGCGTGCACTGCACAGGAGTTGAGCGAGGGCGTCTTTTTTGAATGTCCGACAGATTGTTTTGCTTCGGCTGAATACAAATAGCTTCGTGTGCCCTACGCAGGTGCCCTACGGAGGGCTTAGAGTGATGCTGCTTCTTACTCATGTAGGGCACTCGATGAGTGCGGAGCGGCTATTTGGGATAGAGCCAGTGCCACCACGCAGTTTACTCGTATTTCAATTAAATATGAACGTCCGTTTTTAATAGCTTATAGTTAAAGCAAGTTGTGTGTGTGTGTTTGTGTAAATATATATTTAGAAAATAAAACTTTGAACATGACGTTTATGCATTTCATTTTGACCGATTAAGTTTAAACTAGTTATATAAGTCGATCAAGGTTGTCACTTTATTATCCATGTCGTTTTAAATGCAATTAAAACACTCATTCGTTTATTTTATTTTGATTTAAATGTCGCGCTCGATGTTTGAGAAATAACGGTCGCGTGCAGGAGGTGATTTAGCTAAATACGAGTTGTTAACGGTTCAATCCTAACGGCTAAACTGCCTCTCAAAGCGTCACAGCTCCGACTTTTTTTTGTTTATCTATTTATTTATTTATTTTTGCGTGATTAAGAAACTACCGGTAGTCCGAATTGTTAGTCACACGAGTGAAAATAAAAAGGAAGTAAACTCGTCTTTTAAATCGGCAAAAACCTTGTTAGCTTGTTTACAACCGAGTTGCTAATGGGATCGTCTGTAAACAAACAAACAGCATCTAGCTCGTCGTCTTAATTCAGAAAGTACAAATCTAGGGTTCGTGGTGCTTGACATGTATATTTTTAATCCAGTTTTTCTGCATGTAGGTCAGGTTCCTAGAGTGGGCCAAAAGAGATGGACAAAAATGTTACGCTTGCTCCCTGTTTTCCTGAGGAGACCCGTGTTTACGTATCCGTGCGCTGTGGAAACCTTTTCATTCAGATAGCATGGCGTTTTCGTGACCCAAAGCTGAACTTTGCCCCTCTTTCAGGACATCCGCAGGTTCTTCGCGCCCAAAGCCGGCCAAGGCAGCAGCAGCAACACCGACGAGGACCTGAAGAACCAAAAGAAAGCGTCCTCCAAGGTTCAGGCTCGTCCTACGCAGCGTTAAGCTCATCTTTGGCGGCACTTTGGGCCTAGACTTTAATCGTTCTTTTGTTTGTTTGTTTGTTTCCCCATCTGTCTCAGCTCACGAGCGCGAAATCCGCAGAGAAACGTTCGACCAAACGGAAGAAGAGAGTGATCGCCGACTCCGGTGCTGCAAAAAAAATGCCCGCCGTTTCTCGTTCGATTACGGTGCCTGGTCCTGCCCGTGACTGACGCCCTGTCTCTTTTCCCCTCTGTGCGGCAGAATCCGAGGATGAAGCTGGAAAGAAAGGCAAGAGGAGCGCCAAGGCGAAGCCCGCGGCGCCGCCCAAGAAGGATCCGGTGACCTACGTGTCGGATTCAGGTGCTCGCCGAAACCGGTGTCCCCCCTCAGACCCCAACGCCAATGCACGGTTTCTAATTCCAATCCTGTTACCCCTCCAGACTCGGAGGAAGCCTTCGCGTCGTTGAAGAAGGCCTCCAAACCCAAAGTGAACGGCTGCGGCGAGGGACGCGAGGGGTCCGACTCGAAGGAGGCGAAAGCTGCTCCTCTCCGATCGCCCGGCGCCAAGAAAGAGTTGAATAAGGCCCTCAGTCCGAGCCCAGCGAAACACACGCCCACCTCGGTCACGGATTACTTCGGCACCTCCGCCGTCCAGAGGTCGGCCAAGAAGCTGGTGGCGAGTGGCAGCGTCAAGAGGAAAGCGGTGAGTGACTCTGTGGGGCTGTGGAAAATGACCGTGAAAATGACGTTGCCTTGTTTGGGACGTTTTAAAGGCTCGGGGTCGCTCTGCGTGGACCCGTCTCGTTTCTCTTGCAGCCCGCGCAGGGTTCGGAGGAGACTCTCAACGACGAGGCCATTGCCCGACAGCTGCAGATGGAGGAGGATTTGGAGGCGAGTTGGCTCTTGTTTGGATGCTCTCCTATTCACACTGATGTCGTTTGGCCAGAACGTCTTGCAGCGAATACAGTCTTGCAACCTAAGCCGGTGTGGGTTAAGGGCCTTGCTCAGAGACCCCGCTGTAGCAGGTGGGGTTCGAACCTTTCGGACCTTCTGGTTTATCAGAAAAGTAGCGCTTGTTCCAGTGCAGCGTTGAACGGGCGCTCGGTGGGGCGACACCGCTGCCTCACAGCAAGAAGGTCCCGGGTTTAATCCCAGGGCGGGGCGGCCTGGGTCCTGCCCGTGTCTGCGTGGGTTTACTCCGGGTACTCCGGTTTCCTCACAAAGACATGCCTGCTAGGTTAATCGGTGTTTCTAACTGCCGATCTAAAGTGTACATATAAGACTAGTCTTGAGGTAACCGTGTGTGTGTGTGTGTGTGTGTGTGTGTGTGTGTGCGCGCCCGCGCACGCTTTCGAACGCTGCCGTCCGTTAAATGGAAAATCTGCCGTTAAATCCCGTCCCTGTGTTTCAGTTGGAGAAGCAGATCCATGAAGATGTTGAGTTCGCTCGAACGCTGGAGATGTTGGACCAGGCTCCCGTGCCTAAAAAGGTTCGCCTGTGAAATTCTTCGGATAAGCTCCGTTAGCATTCCCCGTCGGCTCGCCTTAAATCCTGTGAGAGTTTGGGCCAGTGCGGAAACGTCCTGGTTGTGGTTTCAGGAGCAGACCTTTCTAGATCTACCTGGTCTACTTACCTTCCTGTTCTAACTGTTTATTAACGATTTATTAATGGCGATTTCACGTTATCGTGTGACAATGCAGTTCTCGCTTACAGCTAAATGCCCCCGAACACCTTAATCCCCCGTAGCCCTAAAGCTTACTCGACTAAAGACACCTTTTGGAGGTTAAATGACAACTTTTTACATTTTTAAAATATTACTTATAATGACACAATTTCGTTGCATCCCATAGAGGTTAATGTTGCGCTGCTTCATTTTTTTTTCACGAGAATTTTTCTTGCTCTTCCTTTTTTTTTTTTTTTGCGATACGAAACAGGAAACGGCTTGTTTTTCCGTCGTCGGTTTTCCCAATATCGAAACGCATGTTAATCACGTCGTTGCATCTGATTAGTCAGCTATCAGCGCCTGTCTACGTATAATGGACTGACCGAGAGGGACGCGCTTGTTGCCCGCAGGCTCGTGTGGATGCGGTCTCGCCCTCGAAGAGCAGCTCTTTGGCGGCGCCTTCGCCCCAAAAAAGCCCCGCCAAGGCGAGCTCCAAATTGGCCCAGATGAAGAGGAGGGCCGACGAAGAGGAGCGAAAGAAGCATAAGAGCGAAGGGGCGGAGAGGAGCAAGGCGGCGATCTCGCCAAAGAAAGAGCCGGGCTTTTCCGAGGCCGCGGCGACGCCCGAGACGGCGGCTGCTTCTCCACCCAAGAGGGGGGGCGGGGGCAACAAGACGTCTCCGACCAAACCAGAGGTAAATATATGGTAGGAATGGCTCCCCTTGGTTGGCCCTGGCCTGCATCTCGAGCATCCCGGAACGCAGGATGGCGCCTCGGCTCCACGGACCCGGGCTCGAGTCCCGGCCCGGCCTCTGTCTGTGTGGATTTAGCGTTTTTCTCCGGTCTTTTTCTCTTAGTATTTGTAACGTGTCCCGTTCTGCTCACAGACCAGTCCGGACGATTCAGAGAAGAAGCGCACAAATGCGTCAGCCTTTCGCAACTACCTTAACCGGGACGGACCGCGCGCCCTGGGCTCCAAAGAGATACCTCAGGTAACACGGCCATACACTTGGGCAGGCTGTTCTCGTAACCTTTTCCCCTTGGGCGTTGCCTTGTAACATCAGCACCAAACGATGGTATCTTAAATTTGAGTTTAAAATGCTTTCAGAATAGTATTTACCTCTAATATAAACGAAACGGTACAGGTTCTGAGGAATAACTATTCAAAGTAAGACGCAGAACCTTCAGTCCTCCGCAGTTAAAAGGGTTCAAATCGTAAACAAACTGGCACAGCTATATTATTATTATTATTATTTTTGTGTGTGTGTGTGTATAAGGGAGAGGAGAATTGCCTCGAGGGCTGTGTGTTCGTCCTGACCGGCGTCCTGGAGTCCATGGAGCGAGAGGATGCCAAGTCCCTAATAGAGCGCTACGGCGGAAAAGTCACGGGGAACATCAGCCGCAAAACGTCGTACCTGGTGTTGGGCCGGGACAGCGGCGTATCCAAGACTGAGAAGGTCGGTTCGTGTTTGCGTTCGTTCTCTCGGCTCTTTTCCTAATTTTTTTTTTTTTTTTTTTTTAACAACGTATTTTCTGTCCTGTTTTTCCTCCCGTGTTTCAGGCCCACAGCTTTGGAACCAAGATAATAAACGAGGACGAGCTCCTGGACCTGATCCGTACCAAACCGGGCAAGAAGTCCAAATATGAGATTGCCGCTGAGGCCGAGGTTCTACCAGATTCTCTCTTTTTCGCTCACAGATGTTAGGTTTTATAAAAAATAAGCTTAAAAGAGCTTGTGATGCTTCCCGTGGCTGCGTGGGTTTACTCAGGGTACTCCGGTTTCCTCCCAGTCCAAAGACATGCATGTCGTGTTAATTGGTGTCTCTAAAGTGACCCTTAGTGTGTGTGTGTGTGTGTGTGCGCGCCCTATGATGGATTGGCGCCCCGTCCTGTCCTTGTACCCCAGGTTGCCGGGTGGGTAAATGTTCTAAAAAGGCTAATAAATGATTCTTACCCTTTTAAAGGAAGGTTATAATATAAAATGGAATTAACTCGTTTTCCCTTTTAGCGAACAGCATTTTACGTTTACATTATTCGTCATGTCTTATTTAGCTGTTTTTTTTTAAAACTTATTATTATTATTATTATTATTATATTGCCCAAATGATTTGTCTATCCAGGTTCGAACAGCAGTTCATATATGGACTCGAATGCGAAAGTTTGAAAGATCATCACTTTACCGTCCTGTAAACCGGACAAAGCGTTGCAGCGTAAATGTATTTTAACGACCCCCATCGTAACGGCGCTCGTTTTTGTCCTTCCCGTTCCAGGGTAAGAAACCCAAATCCAGAACCCCGAACTCCAAACTCAGACCCAGCACATCCCCAAAGGCCAAGAACACGGCCTCGCCCAGAAACTCGCGCCAAGCTTTCCTCCCTTCTCCCCGAGCGTCTCAAGGGTCTGCCTCGGGGACCAAGAAGAACCTGGAATTCGGCCCCAAAAAGGCCGCGCCGCCCGCCCAACACCCCGCGGTGGGCGGCGGCGGCGGCGACGACCAAGACGGCAGCCTGCTGTGGGTGGACAAGTACCGGCCTCGCAGTCTAAAGAACCTGATCGGGCAGCAGGGGGAGCAGAGCTGTGCCAACAAGCTACTGCGATGGCTCCGGAACTGGCACAAGCAACACGGCGGCGGCGGCGGCGCAAAACCGGCCGGTTTGTACAGGCTTGCTCGCAGAGGTCATGTGCTGCGTCCACGCATGATCGTTTTTCACCGTGCTCTGCTCCTCTCCGCAGCGCCTCGGTTCGGGAAGTTTGGAGGGAGGGACGACGGTGCAGGGTTTAAAGCCGCTCTGTTGTCCGGACCGCCTGGTGTGGGGAAGACGACCACAGCTGCACTCGTTTGTGAGGTTAGTCCACGTGTTACCCCTCTTCCTCAAGGTGCCAGGAACAACCCTTGACCCCAGTCCACTGCTCACTGGTTTTGACGGCCTTAAAACTGATTTCCCTCCGTAGGAGCTGGGATACAGTTACGTGGAGATGAACGCCAGCTGCACCCGCAGCAAGAACAGTCTGAAGACGGTGATCGCCGAGTCCCTCGACAACACGAGCATTAAGAACTTCTACACGGGTACTTCAGCCGGTCGCCTAGTGAGGCATCAGCGGAGAGCTAATACCGCGCACTTTTTGTGCTCTCTGATTTTTAAGCGAAGGCACACGTCGGATTATTTCGTGTTAGGTTTTTTTAAGACCGGTACAGCTCCAGTTGTGAGTGTGAGGCGAAACCGTGAAGCCAAATAACAGACCAACAGACCAAATAACGACTCGAGTAGATCGGTTCGATCGTGCCTACGCGCCTAAAGGCATCGGGTTTCCGTTTGCGCTATTACGCGACCCATTGATCGACCCATGTCTTCATTCGCTTCCGGGCCCTGGTGGTCAGCAGTTCTATGTAAGGTCCAGGGTTCAAATCCCAAACGTTGGGTCCTTGAGTCGAAGTGAAATTTATTTCCGTAGCGCTTCTTACACTGCAGCACCGTCTCGAAGCAGCTTTGCTAAACCGGTCACACGTTCCATTTCCCCAGGTTCTTCTCAGACCGTCAGTAACAAACACGTTCTCATAATGGACGAGGTGGACGGCATGGCCGGAAACGAGGACCGGGGAGGAATCCAGGTGCTTTCTCCACAACTTCCTTCCCACACACCGCACATTGCATGGATTTGCTTGATCTTGATGGATCTCGAAAGCCTCCTCGTCTGACTCCGCCCTTTCCTTTTCCTCCTCGGCCCTGCAGGAGATGATCGGGCTGATTAAGAACTCGAAGATCCCCATCATTTGCATGTGCAACGACCGCAACCACATGAAGATCCGATCGCTCGCCAACTACTGCTTCGACCTGCGCTTCCAGCGGCCCCGCGTCGAACAGATAAAGGTGAGCGTTTGCTTTTATTTCCTTAAGCAGGGGACACATCAATGGGGGTAGGTCCAAGGCAGGTCAGGGTCCGCGGTCACCCAAGTGGGCCAGAAACACCCCGACTGTCAGAGATGTTCCGTATGATCGTTACGCCATTGCTAATCCAACGAATCAAATGGTGGCCTAAGACTTTCGAACAGCACTGTCTTGTAGCAACATTTGAACTTTTCGAGCCCCGGTCCTCCCATGGTCTCTCCTTGCCACTGTTGCCTCACTCAGTTAGGCCGGAATAAATTGACCCGACTGGCGTTCCGGAGCTGACATTGGGACACAATTGTCCCCTCTTTCTAACCAATCAGGGTGCCATGATGTCCATTGCTTTTAAAGAAGGTTTGAAGATCCCGCCCCCAGCACTCAACGAAGTCATCCTGGGGTCGAACCAGGACATTCGACAGGTACGTTTGACTTGTTCGGACGACCGCAGTAACAACAACAGCAACAATATAAGAAGTCCTTGTCAGCGTTATGGCTCATCCTATAATTTCCCTATAGGTGCTGCACAATTTGAGCATGTGGTCGGCCACGGACAAAGTCATGACCTACGACCAGGCCAAATCTGACGCCAGCAGAGCCAAAAAGGACACGAAAATGGTACGCCAAATGGCCTTCGAGCGTTCGGGCAGCCGTCCTCATTGACTCCCCGCCAACATAAATGTGTGCGCAGGGGCCGTTCGACGTGTGCCGCAAAGTGTTCTCCTCGGGCGAAGACGCCGCCCACATGTCCCTGATCGACAAGTCGGACCTGTTCTTCCACGACTACTCGCTGGCGCCCCTGTTCGTCCAAGAGAACTACGTCCACGTGCGGCCGGCCGCGGCGGGGTAGGTGCGGCGCGCTCGAGCGCCAAACGTTCACTTGGTACGCCTGGCTCCGGTTTCTGATTTCGCCCCCTGCCGCTGTGTCTCAGGGGGAGCCTGAAGAATCACTTGGTGCTGCTGAGCAAAACGGCGGACAGCATCTGCGACGGAGATTTGGCCGACAGCCAGATCCGCTCGCGACAGGCCTGGTCGCTCCTGCCCACACAGGTAACGTCCAGGGTTCAAGTGGCCGCTGCCTTGCCCTGGAGCTAAGATTCAGCGAATAGAATGCCTTGTTCCCTAGGCGTCCTGCTCCAGCCTGCCTGTTTTTTAACTGTTTGTTTGGCATTTGCTTTTTGTTGCCTCGCCCAGGCGATCTACGCCAGCGTCCTGCCCGGCGAGCTGATGCGCGGTTACATGAGTCAATTCCCGACGTTTCCCAGCTGGCTCGGGAAGTTCTCGTCCAGGGGCAAGCACAGCCGTATCATACAGGAGCTTTCCTCGCACATGAGCCTAAAGTGAGCGCGCGCACACACGCACACACACACACACACACACACACAGCGTAAAAAAAACCCGCCTGCGCGCTTACCGAAAGGTGCTAAGAGGGAGGTACGTGTTCTCACAGGACACTGAGCAGCAAGGAGGCGATCAATATGGACTACCTGCCCTACCTGCGCGCCGCCATGCTGGAGCCCCTGCAGTCCCGCGGCACCGACGGGGCTGGTCAGAGCGTCCAGCTCATGGACGACTACAACATCATCAAAGAGGACTTCGATAACATCATGGAGATCAGTACCTGGGGAGGACGTCCTGATCCCTACTCGAAGCTCGACCCCAAGGTGCGCGAGCGCGCGGGTCACAGCTCGAACCGAAGCACCCCGCCAACATCCACGGCGGGTTCAAAGGTGGCTCGGCTCGCCTAGCACCGCATCTGATCCGTCGCTTGTTCCGCAGGTGAAAGCTTCGTTCACGCGCACCTACAACAGGGAGTCCCACGTGACTCCGTACGCGCTGCAGGCAGTGAAGAAGGGCCGCAAAGGGGCAGCCGACGCCGACCCGGCCGCCATGGAGCCCGACAACGGTGTGCAGGGGCAGGAAGAAGAGGAGGAGGAGCAGGAGGAGGAGGAGGAGGAAACTCTGACTGCAGATGCCATGATCAAGGTGCGATAACATTACAGTTCTTTCCTAAGACGCTGCTCACGTTTAGACTGCAACAAAATGACATGACACCTATTTTAGCGATCGGCCCTAAACCTAGGGTTGCCTAGCAACGTATTGGAGTAATGTATTCTAACAAGGGACCCGTGGCACCCTGTCTGTAAGCCCCGCCCCCTTTATTGCTCCCACGTTTACGCAATGATGGGTTAAGGACCCAGCTTTTGGGATGCCCCTCACGGTGGCACGTAGCAAATTCAATCCAATCGGCATCAGTTAAGCAATGACCGTCGTTTACATGCCTACGACATGCGCACGTCTTTTATCTCTTCCTCTCGTGACCCTGCAGCCGAAGAAGGCGAAATCGACGAAGGAGGCCAAGCCGGAGAAAGGTGCGGATTCCGGAAAGGGCAAGGGAAAAGGAAAGGGGAAAAGCAAGAAGTGAAGAGGGAGGACGGCGCCGACGAACGAGAGACTCGAAGGCCGTTTCGGTAGGCAGGAGTGTTTTAGGTGAGCAAATAAACATCCAAAGGAGACCGGACGCGGTCAAGGACGGAGCGGTGGGACCTGGGACCTTAAACCCGCTCCCTAGCAGGCCCGGTCCGGCGCTCGATCAGGTCTTAAACGCGCCCGGGTCGACTCGAGTGGGGTGGGGGGTGGGGGGAGGAATTGCTACTTACTTGGTCCATTTGCAGACGGAGAAATTAATATGCTGCCACCGTTTTTTTTTTTGGGTATTCCTTTTGTACACACGGACGGCATCACCGGAGCGCACGCTGTACACACCTTGTCGTTTTCATCAAGCAATTAAAGAGCGTATTGTAATAGCCATCTGGTGTCTGTAAAGTGGAAATTAGACTAGACGTCCCAGTCCCGATCTCCGCTTTTATATACGCCTAATGTAAAATCAGTTTGCACAGTTAGCGCCTCTAGTGGCCGAGTTTCGTAGGACGCCTCGAGGAGAAGCCTTTAGTTGTGTGGCCCGCGTATGGCCCGCCCGGCCGGCGGTACGGCTCGATTGGCCACCGATTGGCCTTATAGAGAGTCTTTAATGGCCGATGCCAATATTATTATGTTTGCATCTGATGAAACCATTAATAGTAAATTGTGCAAAATAAATAAATAAATAAATAAATAAATAAATGCTGGTAGCAACATCTTTTGGTTTTTAGTCCCAGCCCCAGTTAAGGGCGCCACCCTCACTGAATCTTCTCTTCATTTTTTAATTTTTTTAAAATTGTATTTTTGTTGTTTTTAAAGTAGAAAAAGCCAAACGTTACAAGTTCTTGCACCTTTTGGCCCTCTTAAGTTACCCCCTAGTACCCTTCTGAACGTCGAAACGGCAATGCGCTGGTTTAAAAAAAAAAAAAAAAAAAAGACCGGCGCGCTGAGACCTTCGAACTTCGAACACCAAGTTTAAGCTTTTACTCGAATATAATTCATTGCATATCCCTGATAGTGAATCTTCTAAGCAAGAGCGAGCAAAGGAACGCTAAGGAACAGGATAAAACGTGCCGTCCCGCCTCACTCGTCGTCTGGAAATGCTCTGAAGGTGTTGCCCTGGCTCCCAAATTCCCCAGACGGTACGCCGTCACTCGCCGCGCCTTATAAACGGCCGTGTCCCGCGTGTAGAGAATCCGAGCGGGCTTCGCACAGACTGATAGCGGGTCGTTTCAATGTCCGTTAAACATGAATCCCTAGAGCCGTTTCCTTGATACAGGACCTTTGTCGTGCTTGGGTCGTGCTCCCGCGACCGCCGCCCACGCGTCTTCCTCCTCATCGATCCCAGAAGCAGCCGGCACACGCCGGTAGGGCAGGGTAAGCCCGGAAGCGCGCCACCTCCAGCGTCGCCGATCCGCGGCAGTTCTGAAACACACCGTCGTTAGTCAAGTCACCTCTTTGGACCTCGCAAACGAACCGTACGGCTGCAGGCTTGCGACGCTCGAGCACCTTCAGCAGCGCGCCGGCGTAGCCTGGAGTCGCCGCTCGGGCGTCCTGCCCGTTCACCGACAGAATCCGATCGCCCAGCGCGAGCCTCCCGTCCAGCGCTGCCGCCCCTCCCTTACTCATCTCGGACACGAATATCCCCGCATCGTCCCTGCAACAGATCCCGAGCGCCCACGCGTGAGGGTCCGCTACAGGGTCCGTACGGGTCACCGCAGCGTCCCGGTGCGTGCGCGTACCTTTTACCCACGATGCCCAGCCCCAGCTCCTGTCCCGGTCGCAGGCGCAGCTCCACTTTAAAGAGGTCCCACATGTCTTCGTGAGGGTGCGGCGAAAGGGGTCTGTACACGCACAGGCGTACGTGATGAGGACTCAAGCGAAGAAGGCTCAGAGCCTCCTCGTGCGTCGCCGTCCTCAGGTCTATACCGTTCACCTGTGGGAAAAGGGGGCGGGCGGCGGCAGGGGGTAAATATTCGGTATAAACACAGAATAGATACGCGCAGGCCCTTTGTTTCATTTTTACATGTCCAGCATTTAGCAGGCGCCCTCATCCAGAGCTGATCTTTTATGTGTGTGTGTGTGTGGTTTTTTTTTTTTTTTTTCCCCTCCACTTTCATAATTAAAAGGAGAGGACCATACCTCAAGAATGTGGTCCCCTGCCCTTAATCTCCCATCCCTATGAGCAGCACCTCCTTCGTTCACCTCGTAAATCACAGTCGCTGCCTGCAAGAGGGAAATTCAATCTCTCATACCAAATAAACAACTCCAGACCGCCAAAATATGCCGCCTCTTATTCGCCCTCTGTTCCACCTTCGCCTTGGCTGACCAATGCCCATCGGGTTCTGCACCCCCCCCAAGCACAGTGACCCAGGGACCCACTCACCAGCGTCGTGTTGCATCCTCCCACGATGGTAAGGCCCAGCACGGCGCGTCCTTTACAGATATCGACGGTGTTTATGCAGCCAGGGAAGATGGGACAAGTCGTGGGGTCTGTTCGGTACGAGCACGAAGGACAGTGGGAGGACTTTACGCTGGGAGCCGAGGGTAGGACCTTAGGAATGGCACGCGGAGGATCGGGATCGAGATCGGGACAGGACGAAGCCACTGAGGGGGTGGGAGGGCCGGCGGTCCGACCCTTGGCGGTGCCTGGCCGCTGTTTATCCTCTGATCTGGACGGTCTAGCCTAAGAGGGACACGAGGACGGAGGTATTAAATGGAGCTCCGTTTTTTTGCGCTTGCCGCCTTTCTCTGAGGCAAATCTCCCACCTCCGAAAGCTCCTCCCCTGCGCCGATTTGCCCGTCGGCAGCAGTGACGTACGGCCCGGCGGTTCCACGTCCCGTTCCAGTGGGGCGCCCGCTGCAGACCAGCCCAACCGTTTTTAGTTCGCCCGGCAGGCCGCTGTACTTCTGCCACGTACGGCCTACACACAGACGCACACACACACACACACACACACACACGTTTTGGAGCGTCCTTCGAAAGATTCAATCCCTCGTCCTTTCACGCTTTGCCCCTCAAGTACGTTCTTCTGAGCCCTTTGAAGTCTAGTCGGGGAATCTGAGGCTTGGTTTGCACAAAAAAAGGCAAACACACACACGCACACACACACACACCCCTGTATGACAGTAGTCCCTGTTCGCCGTGCTGTGCCATCTCAGGTGGCTCGTACAGCTTTTCGAAAACGTTTGTCGTCGTTGCTCCATCTGTTGTCGCGCTGACAGGCCCTGAGGGCGCCCTAAAGGGAGATTGGGCTGAATGCAGAGGTGTTTTTAACAAACTGTTTCCTGTAAGCTGACAGAAAGAAAAAAGAAAAACAAACAGTCAATATCGATTACACTCAATCGTGACCATTCCTGATCTCCGACCCCGATCCTCCAAGATCTCTTAACCCCACCCACACACCTCCCTCTCGACGGTGGGGCAAACATCAGAGCGCCAAAAGGAGTCAAAGTCATTTTTAGGAAAGACGAACCGAACAGCGGGAAAAAAAAAAAAAGGCGTTTGTTACCTGCGGGTCTTGTACTAACAGTTCCACTTTGTCCCCTGCCTGTCGAATCGCCTCCACTGCCTCTTTGTGAGTGAATTCGCTCAGATCCACACCTCCAACCTAGCATAACGTCGTTAGTGCCAAACCCATACTTGTTCATCCAGGGCCATCGATTTTATTCAGCATGCACCAGTGATGGAGTGTGAGAGGAAGATGCTCTGAGCAACGTTCTAACGGGAAAACCTTGGGTCTTGGCGCTTTGGGCGGCGCGCCCCGTGTATCTAGTAACCGTTTGGACACCCCCCGCGGCTGCAGTATTCCGGACATGGACCTTCCTTAAGAGCTAGGCCCCCCCCTCAGATGTGACTTGCTGGGGTATTCCGATATCTCCTGTTCCCCTTTTTGTCCTGTGCGTCTTGCCTTGTCAGATACCACAGGGTGGCCTCCCCAACGGGTCAGAACTTTTTGGTGTCACGAAGGGGATCTGCGAAAGTATTAGGCGGATGGTTTTAATGCGAAGGCCGATCTGAATTCGGGAAAAGAAAAACCCAGCCCCGGAGGTTATCAGCAGAACATTGGCCAGAGCACGCCCTCCGCCCTCCGCCCTCCCCCCCATTCCCCACTTCCCGGCGCCCGAACGCAGCTACAGTTGCCTGATGTTCACACCTGCAGTATTCGGTCTCCGGGTCGGAGCGCGTCGTCGCTGGCTGCCGGGCTGTCCTCGGCTACGCGCTTAACGAAGATGCCCCGCCCCATCTCGCCACTGCTTAGACGGCTACCCAGACCACGTCCGCCGACCACGCTGATACCCAGGCGTTTCCCATCGGTCCTGTGCAGCGTCACTCTAGCAAAGAAGACGGTCGTTTGTGAAAACGCCGAGACTGCGGTTAGACCTTTTGCTTACTCGCTCCTCGCCACACCTTCGGATCTGGCTGCATGTACCGCGCTCCTTGCTGGCTGAAGCCCCCTCGTTCCCCTTGGCATCGTCTCCAGACGTCGGTCCCTCTACTCGGTCCTCCACTCGTTCTCTCCCAGGTTTTCCTCTCGCCGTTGCCCCGGTCGCTCCGTTTTGTCCCGGGACGGGCTCCCTATCGGACACGTAGATCTTTTAAGCACTCAGCAGCGTACGCTCGCGCTCCATCTCAAGTCTGCTTTGGCTTTCCTCACCACGTCTCAATGCCTGCGCCCTGGCCCGCGGGTCGCCCGGAGGTCCCGGCGTTAATTTTGTCCTTCCGCTTTGACTGGACGGCTCGGTGGGCGTCGAGGAACGCACACGGTACGTAAGTGAGTCTGCCGGTGAGACGACCATGTTTATTGTTATCGGGAGCTAAATTGGATAATTTAGGCTGGGTTTTTTTTGGGCTATTAATGTGCGTGCGTGCGTGCGTGCGTACTTGAGCTCTGGTCCGGCGATGGCATGCTTGCGTAACATAGCTCGGGCCTGTGCGCCGCTGAGCTCAGCGGTGGGCTCTCCGTTGAGGGCTACGATTCCGTCTCCGACTTTCAGCCTGCCGTCCTTACCCGCGGCGCCCGACTTGACCACGGAGCGAACGGTCATGCCCGAGCCGTCTTTCGGAGCGCTGACGGTCATCCCTGGTCACACAAGAAATGGCAGTCAAGTCTAGCGTTTGGACCCCGCCCCAAATGGGTGTTAACCTACCCAAGCTGTCGTGGCCTCTGAACACAGTGATGGTCCTTTCAAGGCCTGTAGGTTGATAAGCACCGACTTGACACCCTTCCATGCTGCTGTTCTGCCAATCAAAGAGCCACAGGAAGACAATCGACAAAATGAGCGAAAAAAAAAAAAAAACCTCGTTCCTTCCTTCTGGGTTCTAAATCCTCAACCCAAGTCCGCAAAAATGATCCAGGCCCATGGACTGACGGGGCTTTATATGCACCTATTCGCCCCAAATAAGGGGAACAATGCCAAGTCTGTCTAGATCATTATTCACGGAAGCCTAAAAATTGAGAAAGGTTTAGAGAAATGTTATACGTAACCGTGTATGTATTTATTTTTACTATGGGTAAGTTTGGAAAGTGATATCCCTAGCGCCAGTCCAGCCAGCAACTTTTTTTTGTTTCCCCTCTTTTCTCCCCTGGGACCCGTTTGAAAGTCATGACTTCAGTAAACCTAATACCCGCGTGTTTGTAAATAAGAGATGATGGTCACACTCAATCCTGTGAACAAACGGTCCTGCCCATCGAGTCCGAAGTGACCACGGTGAAGTAGGCCAGTGGAAAAACGCGATAACGCGACACGAGAGTGGGTGCCGAAAGTCTGAGGCCACTAGTCGAACGGGTTTGCTGCCATTTCCCGCTGCTCGAGTGCACGCCTTAATGGGTTCGCTAGGGCTTAGGTCCGTCGGCCGTTGTTCGTCCGGCCACCTCTGGCGCTTTGAATGCTCATCCGAAGCACAGAAGAATCGAAAAAATGATTAAGGAGTCGAACCGTGCCCCGTATTGCCGTTCGCCCGTTGGCACCGGAGTCGCTGCTTCAGCCTTTTGCACCAACCTTTTGTGATTTGGGATTTCGGACCGAACGCGTCGAATCTGACCCAGGAAAAGCACGTGAAGTAATAGTCGGTGCATACCTGTCGCCTGGTCAAGGACGGCCCCGTGTCCGGAGATTCATCCCTCAGCCGGCCGTAACCCATAAACTCCGCTCGCCAACGCTGAATCAGCCTAGACTCGCCCCTGGTTTGGTTTGGTCCGGATAGGTTCCCGTCACGGCGCGGCAGTACGGGAACTCGAGGGGGGCGGGGGAGGGGGGCGTTTGGGTTCAAGCGCCATGAATTATTGAACTGCGTCAAGTAACCGGAGAGCGAATGCGCCCAGGTTACCGGCTCACAACAAAGGCCGGCGCACAGTTGCTCTACAAATGCGCGCTAATGGCGGGACGGAAGGAAAGTGGAGCTGGAGTTTCACCTTCACGTCTACAGACGAGTGCAGCCGGGCCTTAACGCGGCTAAACGGTGAGCCCTTCCAGACGTAACGTGCCTTAATTATTTTGGTTTTGGCCCAGCTTTGTGCCCACCCGCCAACTCTGGGCGCTAAGGCACGAACAACCCTAGACGAGGCGCCAATCCATCGTGGGGCACGCGCGCACTTTTAGAGAGACACCAATTAACCTAACACGCATGCTTTTGGACTGTGGGAGGTAACCACACAGGAAGGACCGCCCACCCTGGGCTCGAACCCGGGACCTGCTGGTTTGTAAGCGCAAAATAACTTTTCCGTTTTTTTGTTTGTTTTTTTTAAATCGAGCAGTTTCGTGCTCATCCTCGCAACAGGTCATCGAGAGATTCTTCAGAAACCCTTTCGCAAGCCCCTCCCACCCCCCCCCTCACCAGACGGGGACACTCCTGGGTGGCAGGAATGTTTGCCCAACGCTCCGTCCGTGACATTTCTGCAGCTCTAGGGTCTATGAGGTCAGGCTGGAATGATTTTCTGTCCCTTCTGCATATTGGTCCTGGTTGAAGAATTGGGTGTCGTTCTCTAATGCTACAGCAGGTGGCGCCACAGGATCAAAGTGCGTCTGGTGGAACCGGGCGACAGATCCGACCTGACCTAAAATGCAGCTATTTTAGGACCAAATCGTGCCCAGAACGGTGGCCTCGGTTGCCTGCTCCGATACCCCAGTGTGGTTCTTATGCAGTTGTAGCCCGTCTGCTTCAAGGTTCGACGCGTTGCAACAGCACCCAGAGACGCTTTGTTGCCTTTTTGAGCTGCTCTTGCCTTTCGGTGAAAGAACTGGCCTCACTGGAAGTTTTTTTTTCTCCAGAGATGCCGCTGCAAGTTAAAATCCCAGTAGATGAGCAGTTTCTCAAATTACCCCCCCCCCATCTTAAATGGCTGACTATCGATCTTCCTTAACGAGCCATTGAGCAGGTGTACCTACTAATGCGGCCGCCGAGCGTAGGGTCGTGTACCTACACGACCTTCAGGGCGGGGCTGACCCTTCGCGGTTTCCTCCCCCGAAAACGGCTCAACCGGAAACGCGTTCCCTCAAAAACGATTAAAATTCAGATTTCGTGCCGAGAAGGAATAAAATATGCTCTCTCCTAATTATACCTGACAGCTGTGGATATTGTTTCTGACCCGGGGGCCGTAATAAATGCTTAGTTAACGGTTTCGGCCCGCTTTAGAATTCGCTCGTGCGTAGCCGGCGTCGCTCTTTTATCCCATTTACAAAAATCACCACCCAAAAGGGAAATCGTCGAGACCAAAGCAGCCTGCAGAGCAAACAGGAGAGAAGCATATGTAGGCACATCCACACAAGAGCTGCTCTTCTTTCTGGGTTATTAGGGATATGAAGCAGGTCTGTTTGTGCCTTTTTAAAATAAATAAATGACATAAAATAAAAAAAATCTGAATGGTGCTGTGACCCTCTTGGACGAGAAAGGGTGAGAGCCAAAGAATCAAACGATGTCCTTTGCAGACGTGGCTGCACTGTTTAGGTTAGGAGCAGGGGGTAGGAGCTATGGGATAGATGGTAGGGAGTACATTCTAGGGGGTGGAGGGTAGAAGCTAGGGAGTAAAGG
>JAUZST010070049.1:0-21949 GCA_034779995.1 Parotocinclus haroldoi | reverse complement strand
GAGAACATGACGTAATACGTACAGAGCGTAAACCAATCATAAAACATGACGTAATACGTACAGAGCGTAAACCAATCGGAGAACATGACGTAATACGTACAGAGCGTAAACCAATCATAAAACATGACGTAATACGTACAGAGCGTAAACCAATCAGTCTTTTTCCCCGGCCGAAGTTAGCTTGTTATTCTCCACCCTGAATCACAGAACGGCTGTAACTGAGGGGGTGCGTTCACAAATTTTGTATTTTATGTGCAGATGCGGTTTTGCGGACTTCAAACATGCTATGTTAAATCACTACTGTGACTGTAAAGTATGAGACTTGGGTAATAAAATAAGTAATTTATAAAAATAAAAAAGGCCAGCTTTAGCCTTGTGATGAGAGGGAATGCGGAGTGCTTGATAGTGAAATAGCCCAGCGGTTCAATTCAGACACAGAAGATGAGGGCTTTGATGGATTTGCGTCTTAAATACGGTGCGTCTCATGGTGCGGAAAATACGGTACTTGTGTTTTGTTTCTTTGGTCCAAAATACCAAAAAGGAAAAAAACAACTCCAAGCCTGTTTTTTTTAATTTATTTTTCACTCACCCTCCACATAAGGGGTTGGTTCTCCAATTTTGCATCCGACCTGATCAGCTGGCTTGACCACCTCCATATCCAGTATTATGACCACAGTCCTGCAACATCGCAAACAGGCATGTCTGAATTCAATATGGCTAAACAAAGGAAGTCAGTCACATTTCAGCTCCCCGTTTAACGCTACTGCATTAATGGATGCCAAATGCCATGATAGAAGGACACAGAACAGAATTCACAAAATAAAATAAGTCCTGACCTTCCATCCTTGAGCACATTGGTGACACTTTTCTTCACCAAACACACACAGTTTGGAGCTACAAGGTTTTGTTCAGCCAGGGGGTTCAGAGGTGTTGCAAGCATGAAGGCTGCACATGGAAGAGCAAAACAACAAGCAATCGTGAGCAAAAAAGCAAACTTCAACAGCTACCCACTTCATGTTTACAGCATCAGTAAGCTGAGTAAGAGGATGATTAAGATGCAGCCCAGCTGTGCTTCTTAATGGCTTATGAAATTGGGCTATAACTTATTCATGAGTTTGCATGTCATTAACACTTTGAAAACTGACTTAATTACAGGAAGAGTACTGCTTTCAAGATATTTCCTTTCTTCTTTTCTTGGACTTAAATAATTTTAAAGAGAGTCCCACAAGATCACAATTTAGCAGGAAGCGAAAAAAAGTTACTTAGAAAATAAGCACAATGATTACTACTGCAAAAAGTCTCCATTAACATAAAATTAATTAATTAATTAATTAATTAATTAATTAATTAACAATCGAAATAGTTAACTAAAACCACTATTTTAAATGAACACAAACATTTAATTACTTTGCGAACTTGAGGTTTTACAAAGAAGAAACTGAAATGAATGAGAAAGAGCATAACAGCAGAGCTTACAGGACATGGTGTGAAGACCGTCACTCATCATAAGTCGAAAGCGCACTGGTCCGTTGCCAGAATCAAGCTTCCGAATGTTCTACAGACAGCAATATATTTAACATTGAATATCATTCATATTTCTGACTACGCTAATAAATTACAATATAAGCTACTGACAAGAGTCACTTACAATCAGCTGTAAAACCGGATTTGTTACCTCTTTACCTTTAATCAGGGCCTGAAAGAAAAGGACGTCATCGAGTAAATCATCAGAAACTTGCATTTTACCCAGAGATTTAAAATGATCTAACAAGATAAATGCAGTGCAATGGCAGGTCATTCAACGCAATAAATTCCCCCAATTTCTCAGTTAATGCTCTTGCTTTCACAATGTCATTCGGGTATTTATCGCATTCGTGAAATGCAGTCTCTAAGGTCTGTTGCTGTTTGCTTGCTTGTGTTTAGTCACCGTGTTCCTTCTCGTGGTTTATTTTTAAACACCTAATTAAATTTGATGTGTTAATTACATTTTCTGGTCCTGCCACCCCTTGAAATATTTGCGTTATATGTTTTACACCTGGCATTCTTACTGCTATTTGCATCAAGCAAAAAGTATTCCCAGACGGCAGACGTACTAGTGGATTAAGTTATGGTGGTATTCCGGTAGTGTGTGTAACTGTCAGTATCGGCACAGATACAATATAGTATATCTCTAGTGAAGGTGGCTTTATAGGTTGTTAGTCTGACAGTTTAAATGACCCGTGTTTCTCTACTGCCATGTTCAACCACACCTAAACAAAAATGTTTCACTTAACCATATTTCAACTGCAACCACTCTGATTAATTACATTTTTTGCTTGCTTGTGAAAAGAAAGTGCTTTTCTTCTTTAAAAAATAAAACAACAACAAAATAAACATCAAAAGAATGCTTTATTCGATTTAATAAGCAAAAAGTGCATGTGTAAGCTGCTGACCCAGCAGAAGCTGCTAGGATGAGATTTGTCATATATGTTCTGTCTCTCAAAGCTGGATGTATTAGTTAGAGAAAAAGTCATGGAGCTAACAAATCTCATTTCTACACATAAATGAAGTTTATGGTAACATCTTGCATTTTGTCCATGTTAAAAAATATCATCTTGAAGCAGTGTGTGTGTTTTTTTCAGTAATGACACATCAGCATCAACGGCTATTTATGACAGCAGCAAGGTTACGACCACACTGGGCCAATCCAATCCAGCAATTAACCTAATCCAGTGTTCTTTTAGATTAGTGACCTTCAGATCTGCAGCTGTCAGGAAGCTGCCTCTCATCATCTTTGAGGGGTCAGAGTTTTTCCCATTGCGTTTGGTTCGGTTTAAACAGTAAATCCTTGTACACTACACAGAGAAAACAGCGGATATTTTATTATGAGAAATTTCATTTTGGTGTATCCCCTATTTTGTGTGAACAGTATTTATAACCAGAGGTGCATATATGAACGTTTTGTTAATTTTTTTATGTGCAATAAAAGACTAAAAGAAATACTACACCTGAGTATTTTGAGTGGTTATATACTGCTCGCAAAAATTAGGAAATATTTTTAAACGAAATATGACGTTGTGAAAAACGCCCTAATTTTTGTGAGCAGTGTAATTAGGGATGCACAGACATCAAATCACCATGTGACATCAGCCTAGTGTACATGGCAGAGATTATGATGTCGGGTTAGTTTAATGTTGCAGTATTGAGACATGGACATTAAACTCCAAAGCTTTATACTACATGCAAAGTCATTATGTGGCACCAACACAGACTAGGCATAGGCAATAGCAGATGTAAGCAAGGAAATGTTTTTCCTTGCCAACCGAGACTGATGCAGTGGTTAACGTCGTCACTTCACAGCTCCAAAAATCCTGAATTTACAGGCGTCTGAGTCCATCTGAGTAGTATTTGTATGCTCTCCTCATGTCCACAGGGCTTTCCTCCAGATTCTCTAGTTACCTCCCACATTACAAAGGCATGCGACAAGTGAACTGCTTTACAGCATTTTCTGTAGACTGAATTATAAAGATGTTTCTCTGACATGAGCCTAAGCTTGTCGAGGTCACTAACTGCAGTGGTTAGCTTGCTGCATAACAGAATAGCTTCTTGCTCATTTTGGGCACTGGCTTGCATTTGTTGCTCACTTCTGTCTTTGTTTTTGACACTCAGTCATTTTGCTTAGGCCCATGTTCACATACATAATAATGTTTGGTACTCATGCTTATGGTTACTGACATGTCCTCATTCTGACCCACATTATGTTCTTTCATCTCTTGGATGTGGGTTTAATATAAACTGTGAGTCAAAAGGCATTTTGGCTCATCCTTTCTTTCTTTCTTTGTTCCATTCTACAGTCTTAAACCTAGAGCTGTACGTAACAAATGTTATCTCTTCAACGGCCTAGTGTGAGTGTGCATGAAAGTGAGAGCAGAAACTAGAGCTACAACGATTAGTCGACGTAATCGGCAACGTCAAATATAAACATTTCTTGCCACAGAAGAGCTGTTGGGACTTTTTTAATCACATCGGGGTCACTGCCCGACATTAAATAGTCCACCTACCTATAGGTATCCTGTAAGACTAACACAAAACAGTACAGCTTGTCTGACTTCACATTTTCAAGGTGGAGAAATGTCAATGTACAGTGAGTGAACAGTGCTTATAAACTCCAGCAGCACTGTAGCGTTTGCTCCACTTATACCGGCACAGGCTGCACGGTGGATCGGTGGGTAGCACCACTGTCTCACAGCAAGAGGGTCCAGGGTTCAATCCCAGGGTGGAGAGGCCTGGGTCCTTTCTGTGTGGAGTTTGCATGTTCGCCCTGTGTCTGCATGGGTTTACTCCAGTTTCCTCCCACAGTCCAAAGACATGCACGTTAGGGTTAACCGATTGCTCTAAATTGGCATTGACTTGTGTATGTGTGTGTGTATATGAGATGAACTGATGGAGACAGCGACGTTAACAAAGCCAAACAAACAAACTAAGACATACGAGCACAACACACGATCACATGTCAGTGTCAACACAGAGCTGAGAATGAGCCACCGCACAAACAGTACCTGATCTGTGGGCTCCTGTCCATTAGAGAACAGAGGAAAGGGCACAAACAATGCATGTAGAGAAACAGTGTGGTACTGCCTTTATATGAAGTGGGAGTGATAAAATAGAAATTCCAGGTTGCAAAAGACATAGCTACATGGCATACAAGATGGCAATCTATATATGTAGCTATAGCTGTGCCAGATGAAGTTTGATTAAAGATGTGAGAACACCTAGGGTTGAATGCTGTCTATATCTCTAGCTCTCTAGTACCTGCGGCTCAATCCACCAAGCATGGCAAAATACAAGGTGCCCTATACCTCCTGCTACATCTACTTAATGTATGTTTAAATGTGTACAAATACACTGCTCACAAAAATGAGGGGATATAATCAAATATGAAATATCTCAATTCTATAACAGTGTATGTCAGGAAGAAAGACTGAACCAGGATAACGCTGTGGTGATAGGCTTGCTGCAAAAAGATTGATAAACAATTGATATCACGTTTAATATGGTATAATAGTGTTTTTACTATGACGTCAGAGTATTGGGTTAGCCTGTATCGACAAAATGCTAGTATTAGGGGTAGAGCTCGATTTGGGACACAGCCATACATGAAACTGCTCATGCTCAGTTTTACTTAATACGTATTAATATTTAAACCGTGTTCAAATACGAGAATGTTCATGTTAGTGGGTTAGCTTAGCTCAATAACTACAGTTATGTAAAGCAGGCATCGAATTAGCGATTTCCGTGCTTAACTCTCGAAAGATTTAAATTTCCAGCATGCAGAAACAATTCAGCTAATAAAACAACTTCTAACCATTATTATCAAATTAAACGAACGACTTACAGTTCATCCAAAGACGAGATTAAATACGTTTTGGTGAGGGTATGTTTGCAGTGTAAAACACGTTCTAAACATTTCCATAATTTCCGTAGATTAAAGTGTAAGTAAAATAATATAACAGCAGCACCGCGATGACGACTTCGTTTTTTATTTATTTCTTCCCGTCGTGTGCAAGACTTACCTCTATTGCGCCCTCTGACAACTTAACGTTCATGGCTTTTTCACAAAATGCTACAAAATCCAATAAAAGAAACGGATGAAATTAAGGTAAAATGTTTTTTGTGTGTTTTGTTGCTCTTGACACTCGTGGCGCCAACTTCTAGCAGAACCGCGCGAATACACAACGCTTCTTACGCCACTTCCGTAGCGCCTCGACACACGTGACCGCGTAGACGAATGAAAAAGTGGCGCCCTGTTCAGCCGCAGTTATCGTCTCGGGAAGGTCGAATCTTTTTTACTGACTCGGATCATAGAATCTCTGACGGTAAAATAAACGGTGAGGCGCGGCCCTCTTGTGTTCGTTCTCAAAAACAGCACCCAGACTGAAATTAAAAGACTCAATTCCATTTCAATTTAAAAATCTGTACTGGCATGACAAATGTTACTTTAGTATTGCCCAAAGCTTGGGTACACAACATAGTATATCTAAAAATAAAAAGTACAAATGAAAATCATAACAAATGGATATTACAAAATAAAATACAATAAAAACAGAAACAGAACTAGAATACAATAAAATAAATAGATATAAAGTGTGTGGTGTGTGTGTGTGTGTGTGTGTGTACTGGATGACTGTCACTCTGTGTCTGTCTCTCACCTGGTGGGGGGGGGGTTGTATTTGAGGATGATTTGTTGGAATTTGGTGAAGTATTGTGTTTGTGTATATTTAGTGCATTCAGTGAGGAAGTGCAGCTCTGTCGCTTTATTAAGTGTACACAGCAGACACACTCTCTTCTCTCGGGGCATCCAGGACTGTCGGTGTGACCCAGTCTCTATGGCCAGGTGGTGTACACTGAATCTGTACTCGGTCAGGGTGTGTCTCAGTTTGGGATCAGTAACTGTGGTCAGATACTCTGCCACGGTGTACTGTCTATTTAGGGCCAGATAACACTTCATTTTACTCTGGGATTTATTTTCAGTTTCTCAGTGACATCAATAATTCCATTTTAGTCTCTGTGTAACTTGGTTTGTCTGAATGGGGTTTGAGAATTTTCTCTGGTGCTCACTGTTTTGAATCCTGCACAAATCAGTCCTGGTTTCTTCTACACTGCATCTCTGCTGCAGCTGCTACGGGACGAGTAAATGAAAAAAACAAACAGTCTCTTATTCTGACAATGAATATATGCTGACTTTTAACTCCAATGTTCCCTAAAATGTCCCAAAAGAGACATATTTATTTTATATATTTAGTTTTATGTGGTAGGCTACAACACAAAAACAACATGTTACGAGTGCTAAGTATTTATTTATAAACACACCTTTTTCAGTATTTACACTATAACAGCATACGTGTATAAGAACGAAGACCACTAATTACTTATGATTTCATGAAAGTCGAGTGTCACCTGAAACAGCTCTTAGGATATTATCACCTGTAGCCTCATATTTTAGTATAACAAATATGAATGGTTTGTATGTTGATAAACCCTTTCGAATTTTGTGAGAAGTCTTAGAATTGCCCAATTTTGTGTATTTGTTTGAGAACTGAACAAATTTATGGGTGTGTACTTACTGCTCTGTTCTTCAACACGTGACAAATTATTTGAACGAACTGAGAGTGAATGGATCTCTCTGTGTACTTATTTTGCTCTGAGACTGTGACATGACAAATGAACTAAGAACTGTGAGTAAACAAATCTCTGTACTGCTCCTGCTCTGATTCTGTATCGCATGACAAATGTACTCCAGAGTATTGTGGGTATCATGCATCACATTTAACTGCGGTAAATTACCTCCATTCTGCAGGTAAAGTATTGTTAGCTCATAGGTATATGTTACGTCAGCCACTTATAACCAGAATTATTCTTCAGATATCACTTGTGTTAAAGACCCAGATGCTACAACTTAGCAAAAAAACCATACTATTAGAAACTAAAGTAAGGGCTGGTGTTACACCCTAGACTGCATTATACATGTTAGGTCTGGTTTGACAGCTGTAGTTGTGACACGAAAGATTTCATGTAAATGGCGATTGGTCTGCATCTCAAGCGGCCTATGTTCATGTAAGTTACGTACTGAAAGGAAATATTGAAATGTGCTGGCAGGTCACTAGTAATGGACTCTCGATAGTGATGCCGATAAAAATCTCTCTATGGGCCACATTGGGCCCTAGGACGGAATTTTGATTTAAATACGTTAAACACACAATGTGCGAGCTAAGGAAAGCACAGCAAAGTCAAAGTTTGCAACCTATGTAACTATATAATAGCCCAAAAGGTAACAAATGGCTTAAATGAACAAATAATAATGTTTTTGAAACCAGTAATGCCCCAAATACCACAGTATTAAATACATTGCTCACAAAAATAGGGAATATTTCCAAGTAAATATGAAGAGGTTCCCACAAGAACTGCTGGACAATCTTTTCCTGTTCATGCCCCATCATTATCAGTGTGTTTTGGCAGTCTTGGGTGACCATACGCCCTCCTGAACGGTCAATGTGTGGCACTCATCCAGTTTAACATGCTTCTGTTCACCCCTATGAATATATCACTTACTAATCAGTCATGAGAATTGATTTTGCATCTCATTTGCATTGCATAATTTCTTCGAATTTTCATTTGCTTTTCTGATGATCTTGTTTAATGAAACAAAATCAAATGCTTCTTTTTTTTAATCGCTTCATATTCATATTGAAAAATCTTCTTACTTTTGGGAGCAGTGTACTTAACTATGTACATGCCTAATTGGACAAATACCTGATAATATAAATATAAACTTGATTATTATTCAAATCCTGTAAATGTATGTGAATATAGTAGTGGTCAAAACTATTGTAAATATATTTTCATGTGTGCATTGGAAATATGAAGAATTCACAGTCAGCCACAGACTGCACAGATCTGTCCTTTAATTGATCCACTGCAGACAAACAGTTCATTTGAAGTGGCAACATTATAAAATACATTGATTTAATCGTCAAACACACATTTACACAAGCTGATTAAAACAGTACACATGAGCGGAAAGGCAATTTATACAAAGAAATAGATTATTTCAAACGATGCAAGTTGTGACACATCTGACATGTCCATTAGACTTGCTCTGGATTTGATGCTAGTCTTGGTTATTCATTTAGTAGCATCCCAGTGCAGATCAGCATTTAAAATGCACATTTACTTTGGTGGCTTATCAAAGGATTTGGGGTATTGCTTGTCAACAGGAAAATCTGCTTTATCATTAATGCTCGGAATTGACGTCTTGGTAGATCCTGTGGGGTTAGGGTTGGAAATAACCCCTAGGAAAAGTGGAGTTTGAGAAACATCTTCTATAAGAGCTAAGAAAAAAGGTTGGTTAACTATAAAGGAGAGATTGGAGCGAGAGACTGCTACACTAGTTGTAGCTGCAGCCTCAGCACCCTCCTCGTTTATCTCCATAGCGGACTTGTGCTGTACACTGGAGACCAGCAGGGGCCCCTCTGAGATACCAGCCAGGTTGGGATTTCGGAACAGCTCCTCTAGGCCTAAAAATAAAACAAACCAAGTAGTTAATAACCGGGTTACATTTCAAAATCCTGGTACTATAATATAAGATAACATAATATTAACTCGTTTATATATTGGAATTTTATATCACAGAGCTATGTTTTCTATTTACAGTGGAGGTATTCAAATAAAGGACGTTCAAATTCAGATTTGATTAAAGCCAGAATCCAATTCATTTCAGATGCACCCTGAGGCCTGGTTATACTTGTACAGGTGTTGCCGATGTTTTACATCAAAATTTTTACATGAATTTGAGGGGGCAAAAAGATATCAAATGGCCAAATTGGATATATAAAGAACCATCTGGATCCCAAGGATCCACTGTATCATATTTATATTACTCATCAGAGTTAAAGCTTACCCATGCTTGTCAGAACCTCTTCA
This sequence comes from Parotocinclus haroldoi, assembly GCA_034779995.1. Taxonomy (NCBI): domain Eukaryota; kingdom Metazoa; phylum Chordata; class Actinopteri; order Siluriformes; family Loricariidae; genus Parotocinclus; species Parotocinclus haroldoi. The sequence goes on along the minus strand of JAUZST010070049.1, from coordinate 12,490 downwards.
AGTTCCTGAGTGAATTCTAATTTGAATTTGGGGATTTTGACCTGCATGCTTCTCTCTCGTGGAAAGCGATGATAAAGATCTGAGATATTGAGTTTAGAAGCAATTTCTGACACGTTCACCTTTCCTGTCATGGGCATTACAATTATCAGGCTCATATTTCCTTTGAATGGGAAACGAGCAACCTGCAGAAAGGTAAAATGTAAATGAATATCATCTGTAAACAGAATAATGGGGGAGTAAATTGTATATAGCATTTCGCTAAACAAGTACTGTACTACACACTTACTTGGGCATCAAGTTCATTGTAGGTTAAAACACTGAGTGGATATTTTGGACCAAACATCATGTCAACGTCAACCATTTGGTATTCATTAATATAAAAAGGTTCACTGGTGGTAAAGTCAGGATCAAAGTGTTGGCGCCACTCCCCTGTAAAGCATAAAATCGGTGCAAAAATTCATTAAAACAGCAGCAGAGCAGTTTCATGTCCCAGCACTACCACTGTAGACCGTTTAAGCAAGGCACTTAATCCACAGTCAGGTGTGTCCTAAATGACTAAAGGTAATTGTAATGTTTTGTAATTGTAATGTACATGTTTAGGCCAAAAAGTACTTCAAAAAGTAATTTGTTCACTAAAGTTGGGGAACGTTGTTGAATCATCCAAGCGACAAGTGATGAAAAAGTATTTACTGCACGTATTAGCATTACCAATCTTGTTAACTGAACTTAATGTAGCTCGGCTCGTAATGTTGATTGCAGCAATATAATTTTATTTTTAGCTTCAAATACAGTATAACACAAACCAATTTGCCAGTTCACCCAAAAGCTATGCAGATTGTAATGCTACTTGAAAGCTTCTACATTTATAAAACCTGGAGTTTTCCAGATATCAGAGAAAACTTTAAACAATGTTCTGCGTTTATTTAAGGGAAAATGTTTTTGGCCACAGATCACTGCAGAAAAAGACAATTAAACAATGTGGAATAAGCAGATTGTTACTAATGAGATATACACAACATCATACAGTGGTACTTTTAATGTTATGAACACAAGTTTATGAAAATGAAAAGAACAAATTAGACTTAGATAAAAAGAACTCAGTGACATAAATGATACTCCTAGTTAAACATTTATTATTTATATCAGTATGTGGCAAAAGTATGTTTAGTTAATTTAAAAGTAAAATTACAATCTGTTGTTTTCTGAACAATGGTATGATAATCAGGTGTGAGTGGGGACCCTGGTGTAATTAAAGAAAAACCATATTATCGCCATGAGTGGTCTACCCACTTGGATCACTCAACGATCGAGGACTGTAATAGCCACTAAGGTCTCGACGGAACCTGGATTATCCCTATTTAAGGAAAGACCTCTCTCACATTAGCTAACGTTGTCTTGATTGGGGTCTAAAGGGAGCATCTCCACTCAGGCTCAGTCATTTACAAGCAAGGATGTGTCCACATTGTGAACAACTGTATGAGCAAAATGTCTAGCAGTTTAAGCACAATGTTTCTTATCATGCAATTGCAAGGAATTTAATCATCCACAGTCCATAATATCATCAAAAGATTCAGAGAATCTGGAGAAATCTCTGCAAGTAAACGGTAAAGCGAAAACCAACATTAAATGCCTGTGACCTTCGATCCCTCAGGCGGCACTGCATTAAAAAAACGACATCATTCTGTAATGGATATTAGCACATATGCTCAGGAACACTTCAATAACCATTATCAGTGAACACAGTTCATCTCTCCATCTACAAGTGCAAGTTTAAACTCTATCATGCAAAGCAAAAACCAAATATCAACAACACCCAGAAACACCGCCAGATTCTCTAGGCCGGAGCTCATCTGAAAAGGACTGAAGCAAAGAGGAAAAGTGTCCTGTGATCTGACGAGTTCACATTTCAAATTGTTTTTGGAAATCATGGACATTGTGTCCCTGGGCCAAAGATAAAAGGACTGTCCGGATTGTTGTCAGTGCAAAGTTCAAAAGTCAGCATCTCTGATGGTATGGGTAACTTACACATCTGTGAAGGCACCATTAATGCTGGAAGGTACATAGAGGTTTTTTTAGCAACACACACTGCCATCTAAACAACATATTTTTCAGGCCAAGCCACATTCTGCACGTGTTAGAACAGCGTGGCTTTAAAGTAGAAGAGTGCGTGTACTAGACTGGCCTGCCTGCAGTCCAGGCCTCTCTCCTTTTAAAAATATGTGGTGCATTATGACAAAAATACGAAAACAGAAACCCCAGACTGTTGAACAAATAAAGTTATTTCTGGAGACTGAAAAGTAAATGTCAAGAATCTTATCCCATGGGTTACCTTGCAAGACAACAACCATAAGTATACAGTTCATTCTACCAAAAATGATTAGAAAAGATTGCAAAAATTAATTAACCCTTATTCAACAGCAATGTTATGGAAGTAGTCCATGTAAGGAAATCCAAAATAATACCAGAATTGAAGCTGCTCTGTACAGAGGAATTTGCTTGAATTGCTTCAAGCTGATGTGCAGGAATGATCAACAGTTAACAGACATATTTATTTGCAGTTATTGTTGCACAAGAGGGCACACCAGATATGGAAATCAAAGATTAATATACCACTCAACTTTCTTTATAAATAAATAGTCATATATAATAAATTTATTATGTTTAACCAAGCTTAGGCAGAAAATATTTAGGCAGAAATAGACAAGTTTTAAAAGGGTTTACAAACTGATATGTTCTATCAAATCGAGTTGAATTTATTTGTGTTAAAAACGAGAATTAAACCACAGTTCATGGACATTATTCATATTTTATAATAAAGTATTTAAACTCTCATGTAATTTATTGAATGATTGATTAAAAGTGGAAAAACAAAAATCTCCCAGCACATGATGTCACACACTGCCATCTTCCTCATCTGAGTGCAGAAGAATACGGCTTTGTAAAACTACAGAATTAAGTATTAAGAGTATTAAGATGGTAAATTACTATCATATTGTGTCTGGTGTCAGACCATGTAGGTAGAAACAAGGGACAAGAAGTGATAAAAATATGTTTATACATATTAAAGAATAGGTGGTTTTACTTTGCAAATTTTGCATATTTTGCATGTATTTCATTTAAAGGTTATCCTCATCAATTGTGAAATTACAGGCGAGTTTTTCCTTTCCACTGTCGCCCTAGGCTTGCTTAATTTGGGATAGGCCTTATAGGATAATATATTTTCGTAAAGCAGCTTTGAGACAAGGCACCATTGTAAAAAGTGCTTTATAATATATATTTGACTGGACATAAGTGATTAGCATGAGGATTTGTACCATGTACAGTACTAAACTCAACACTGAGGGTCATGGGTCCTGTTACCAAACAGCTTTCATTACCTTTGTAGTGCACAGCATTGATAAGCATCATGACGAGGTTGGAAGGAAGACTGGTCATGAAGTCTGTTACATGGCCATTTGTTGATTTCTCTACCCACTCATTGATCTTCTCTAAATTGGTGAACAATGCAGGCTTTGAATCAAATATTTTCCAAGATTGTTCCATAAACTCCCGCTTTGGCTTAAATCCTTAAAAAGGAAACATTCAGAGTTAATAATGTATATCTTCAGAGAGTCTACAGGGTAAGTCAAAATTCACAGGACGCCCTTTTATTTCATGCACAAAAGGGAAAATAACATATCTATCATATCTGTCTTTAACCTTTACATGGCCACCATGTCGAAAGTCACCATATTGGAGTTTTCCAATAGGAAGGTGGTCTTGTAGCATATCAAATAAGACCAGAATTGTCTCAGAAATCAGTTTCCATAATAAAATCAATTTGCAATCTCTCTTCTGGTTCAAAAGATTTTAACACAGAAAGTTCAAAAATTCTGTTGTTTGTCACAAGTAACTGAAGATGGAATTAATGATTCTGATGTCTGGGTAACACAGCTGCTGTATCATAACCACAGACTTCAACAATAACGACTCAGAATGACCATCAGTTTCACACAGTACAATTGCATCCCACATAGCCAAATTTCCAGAAACTGGGACTGTAGACGACAAGCCATGTAGTGTTCATTTGAAGACTGCTTCGGATGAAGAAACTTCAACAATGGTTTTGGCAACATGTAATGTAATGTGGCTTTTGACTCACACTGTACATTCAGTCAACTTTAAATACATACATAGAAGTCTAATGAGGAGTGTGGATGGTTTTTCTTCACTCACCATGGGCTAGGTAGATGCGGCTGGCAATTTGCAAAGCGTTTTTACGAACATGGTGGAGGAGGGATTTCAGTGCTTTGTGGTAACACAGCATTGTATCAGCATGCAGGTGCCGAAGAAGGAGTTCTTCAGTCTCATTTTTTGCTCCTATCAAGCACACACATGCAGGACTGTGATGCACGTCATAACCACATTTCACACTTACATGGCAGATAGGCAGAAATAATTTACCCATTGTAGACATATCCATACTGAATATACCATACCAATACATATATAATCACTTTTTTTGTTACGTGCCAGTATGCCTCACTGAATGTTTTACAAGGTTCAGGTTCCGTGTGGCTGGCTGCGCCTTACAATTCTGATACTACCGACGCCCATTACCTCATCCATCAGTGTAACACCTGGGCAGTGGATCATTGTCACCACTGTTAATATGGAACTAGCATGGCAGTGCATGTTAGACTTCTAGAGCCAAGTCTGAATCAAGACAAAGATTGGGACACATTAAGTCCGAGTCAAGACCGAGAGCAGAACCAGAGGAGATCAGAATAATATTTTTTTTCATACAATATAGAGAAAATAGAAAAATGTGTAATTCCCTTTAACTTCATTATCAATTAGTACACTTGATATACAGTATATTAATACATCACATTATAGCTTAATCACATACTTTGTAAAATATAACATTAAATGATATATAACCTACGAGCACTGTTAGAAAAAATATTATTATATACAGTAGTCTTAGTCTAACTAAGGCAATGTAACTCTGTCAGTGTAGACATGGTTCTCAAGGTCTCTGTTGAAATGTGGCAGAATGTACATTCAGCTAAATGCATTTGGAGACGTGGTAATGCAATACGAGTGGGTTAAAAAACACACTTGCAATCTTAATGTCAGACTATTCCAAATAAAATGCGTTCACTGATTGGATTATGAATGAGAAGAGCAGTAACTTGTTTTTATAGTCTGCTAAAAATTATTCGAATTTTTTTTTGAGGACTATTCTGCTAGCTAGCTAGTTAGTTATCTGATCTTTGGTGGCCCTTCACGGATTTAAATGTAGAATGAAGATGTAGAGAAAGATTTTATCTATTTGAATGGATTGTTGATATTCAATAACAATGTGAACGTTTATAATTAAATGTTACTTCAGACTGTCTGAACTTAACTGGTCTCAACATCAATTTCTGAGTCCACCTTTTGATGGCAGGTTTGAGTCCAAATGAGTTTGGGACCAAGATTGCTTGTTTATGGTCCTGAGACTCAAGACTTGCAGTCACTGCTTGCTTCATAATATATTGTAAATAATATATATGAATGTTTATAACTGTGATGCATTTTCAATTTAACTGTGTTAACTCTGCACGTGCCCAAGACAACGTACATAAATAAAAAAAATATATATATACTGTCAGACACCCGTCATTGCTCGGCTGAGAACGGTCAACCCCCCAAATATCTGATCTTTGGTGGTCAGAAGTACAAACTGAGAATAACAGATAATCCCAGTAATTGCATGTCTACAAAAGACTGATTTCACTGGTGAAATGATTTAAATTATGCATTACATAATTTAAGACAATATCTGAATTAATTTAATAACCAGCAATGGTATGGTTCCTTAAGTTCTAAAAGGAGTTGATTTAAAGCACATTTTTAAATGTTCACAATGCATTTTCATCATAACTGTACAGACAAGAAGTTCTCTTTTGTTGACAGACCATTTCAGCCAGGCATTAAACATACACAAGCATTTTGCACTTAACTGTATATGTATTCATTTATAAGTAAAGTATCAACAACATACCCAGAGCCAACTGAGAGAGAGCTAAAGACACACTGAGGGGTGAGATAATGACATTCGGTTGTTCAGGAGTTTCCTTCATGTTTTCCAACAGCTGAAGACCAAACTTCATTATTCCACTGCCTATGGACTGTTTGATCTCTGGAGAACGCATATGGCCGCAGATCTCATCCAGTTCCTCCTCTGAAGAGTTTTCACCATTCTCATCAGTGGATGTTGATAATTCAGAGCCATATAAATTTAATTCTTCTGTGTGGGAAGCATTTGAGCTTCCCAAATCCTGTAAGAAAGACTACAAATGATCTCTCAATTTCTCTCAAAAATCATCAAACCTAACTTATTTTCATGATCAAAGTGAATTTGTACCAATCTAGGACTGCTCGATATCAATGGTGTGAGAGGAATCACAGGGTCCTTTTGATCATCTGAAACAATATCATTCTGCTGAAACATGCAAAAGCAGACAATATGATTTAGTACAGAATACACAGAATGTGTGTGTGTGTGTGTGTGTATACAGTATACACAATACATTCTGTCTTCAGGTCCTTACATTTTTTTTTCTTATTTGGTTATGTTGTGGCCTTGTGCAAAAATATATCATATATAAATACATAGTGTTGCCCCAACAATCTGTATTCAACAGTCCATAATGAGAAAGCTAACATGTGTTGTATACACTTTTGCACACTCATTTAAGAATTTCTTAGACCATGAGAAGCAAGAATCTTTGATCTGATGAAAAGTTGAACATTTTGGTTTCAGTTCTAAATGTTCTGTATGAAGAAAACCAGGCACTGCTCATCACCTGACCAATACCCTTCCTAAAATGAAGCATGGTAGATGCAGGGTCATACTGCTGAAGGAAAGCTGAATGGAGCACTGAGATAGACTTGCAGAGATATAGTTAATTAAAACCTCTTCCAGACCTCAGGCTGGGCTACTCACTTCCAAAGGAGCATGAACTAAGTATTGAGTAAAAGGTCTGAATGTTCATGTCAATGCAGTATTCTAGTTTGTTCTTTTCAATACCTTTTCAAAAATGTCTCAAATTATAATTTCATTATGGTTTATTGAGTGCAGAATGGGGAAAACACACAGACGTACGCACGCGTCCACGCACACACGCGCTGTTTTATGAGTACACGATGTCGCTGACTGAGATAGTCATTTACCAGACATTACCATAGACACACACTTTTTATGCTACTATAATGGAAATATATGTAAATATTAGTGAAGACTGTTTTATAATAAGCTGTATAAGATACCACTGAAAACATGAACCTAAATTGTTCTACATATTAAACTGTTCTACATACACTGATCACCAAAACAATAAAACTGTTCGACACATTAAGTGTAAATTGAAATAACACTTCCTCCAGGAATTACACAACACCATATGTAACAACCACAACATACTGTAGAGCTAAATATAAACACGCCGGATGAAATATAAACATAAACAAACAATGCTGACTGCACACAACCAAGAGGCAATGAGTCCACTTGAAGAAACACTAACTTTCAGAACAGGGAGTAAACATTAAAATGACCTTTAAACACCTTTACATTTTGAACATAATTGCAACACCTTAAAGTTTCATTGCGCAAAACAGACCAAAACAGTTCCTACTTAATGTAGATCAATATTCATGAAAATAAACGTAATCAAAAATATTTAAACAAAAACTCAAAATATGACATGAAATACTCATGGCAGTAAAATACACACTTCCACTCTTTAATTTGACGTGTTATTTACGACGTTTTGAGTTTAAACAGATTGAATAAAAATGAGTAAATTATTAAAAATTCATACAAATAGCTGTTAAGACGTCAGTTGTTCAAGTGAACACACACTGATCGCTTACATGTGCACGCATGTGTGTGTCTTATCTATAAAACAGTAAGCATATAATATTAAGTATAGAATGTTTTACCGTCCAGCCTTGTTTCCAGTAACAGAGGATAAGGAGTGCAAATAATCTTAAATCCATGTCCGAGCAGCCAGTCTGGAAAAAAAGCTGAGTGTCACAGCTTTATCTGAATCTAAAATGCTGACAAATATTACTGGCTGGCCAATCACACATTGATGCCCACACAGGTGTACTAGTTCAGAATCGAATAAATAAAATGCATACAAGGCAAATAAGATGTAACAGAAGAGATATCTTTACCTTATGGCAGGAATTCTGACAAATTCAAGTAGCAAAGGCAGATGCTGTCTCTCCTTTGTTATGCAATTCTTTACTCCAGATAGCAAATGTCTAAAAGTGATGGTTTAATAATTAGAATTAATCATGCAAAATATTATTCTTAAACATTTTTTCCAAGGCCTAAACTTAACATATACCTCAACAAAACAAAAAGAAACCGGTTGTAACAAAATGTATTTCCTGTAATGACACTGATAGACTGCTTTAAGTTAGTTCGTTTGCAGGGCACACGTAACATTTTAATTCACCGGGTTGAGACAAGAACCACTGCAAAAGGTCAAAAAAAAGTCCTTCACTTTTCACAGACTGGTTAGATCTATTCAGTCAGTGAGCCAATCCGCTTGGATTGGAAATCAACGTGCATGGATAAGCTTGCCCAAAAATGGCGAAATCTTGAAATAAGATGTATTCACTCAGTCCTGCTACCGGCACAGGGCAAGCTCAATCCCAGGGTGAAGCGACCTGGGTCTTTTCTGTGTGGTGTCTACATGTCCTCCCCATGTCTGTGCGGGTTTACCCTGGGTGCTCCAGCTTCGAACCACAGTGCAAATACATGCATTAGGCAAAATAACTGAGTCGCTAAATTTACCCAAACTTAAATATAAGACTAGTGTCAATATAAAGTATTGATGTAACCTTGTGCCGGTCATTACTGGCCTTTGATGCTGAAGAATATTCAATAAACTAAACGAATAAATAAACCCTAACATATTCCCACTTCTGAAAGTTAGGGAGCATAGTAGTACAAGCCACATGTTCAGTAGGACATCGTCTCTTCTGAAAACCATGTGAAGACCAAAAGAGTTCTCTTATTTTTTCCTCCATATTTCATGATATTATGACCATGACTACGAAGGTAAATCTCAACTTACTATCCAATGACTGAAATTCTTTTTAGATGTCATTTGTTTATTGTAAAAATACATTTTTTTTTTGGTAAATCAGCAACATGTGCTCTAATGCTATTGGGTGCCATGCGGTAACATTTGATTTATTTGTTATCTCTGTGCTCAACACTCATTCCTGTTAATCATATTAGAAAGTTGGCTGAGATGAACCAATACTCATTTTAAATAGTGCATGTTGTTAGGTTAAATGTTGAAAAACTACAGAAAATGAAATTAACAACAGGAAAATGGGACTTCAGTCTATAAACATTGGTGTAAATGTGGTTTGCCTGTAATTGTAGGTTGGAATAGCTCTTAGGTTAATTGAATATAAATTATATAATGACTATATAATCTATTATCTATGTAATAAATTATCTACTTAAGTTAAATGCAACATGTTTTACTAAGTTCAAGGAATAATAAGGCCAAAAAGGCAAATCACTTTGACGGAACTTTTCAGCGACTTGCCTTTATACTGACATTTTAAACCAATTTCGGATTGTCCAACATATATATAAAATCTGACATAAAACACAATTCAGACCATATGATGTATAGCCTATCGACTAAACGCATCTTTGCGGTGTATATATATTCTAAACAATGCGACTAAATTAAGCTATATCTATGCTAATATAGGGACATTAAGTGATGGTTTAAGCTCTAGGTAAGGCATCACTTTCAGTAAATCTTTTGAGAACAAATCAGCTCAAACTGGCTTATTTTAACCCCCCCGGAGACCATGTAAACAAATCAGAACTAAAATTTGAATTAAACATGCACCATAAGACAAGAAAACAGAACCTACCTTGAAAATGTCAGTGGTGATCCTGCTATTCGTTTTGAAATTGAGTGAAGGAGACAAATGGGCTATAGGAAATCTGTCTGTTCCTGTAATTTGGCTGTGACTGAGCAGGCAGTTACTCTTCAACTTTCATTGATCTGTGCTGCATATAACTCACATCAATGTAAATATTGAGACAGATCTTGAGGACACTGCAAGCAAAAAGAGATATGCAGTGTGGACATATATGAAACTGCTGCTATGCAATAGGGGATGAACCATGAGCAGATTTAACATAGATTTCTGGGTAAAATCAACATGCTAGAATAAAATGCAGGGTGCAGTATAAGGCCTTTAAAAGAGGCACTTAAAAATAACTGTGAGAGAGCGAGAAGTTAAGAAGCTGAACTGATGCCTATTAGAAGGTATGTCTTGTAAATTGCATGTCAAAAGACAGGACAACTCAACTGATTGCATACCCTACCCTGCAGAACTCTGTCAATGCAGAATCATTAAATAACAAACAATCAATAAAGGACTTTGCCCTATAGGACCGAGATTTGTGGGTGGTTCCAAATGCTAATTCAGAAAACAGATTATTCGACTTGCATCCACCTTGGAAGGCTAATGCTTTAAACACATTATTCCTGTTTTCCTTTAAGATCCACACTTGAGATAAACGTGCAAATGTAGAAACAACTCACATTTTAGATCAATTCGAGTTTACTTCAAAGAACTGAAAATGTTCATTTAACAACTTAAAGCATATAAAAAAAACAGTTAGAAAATAAAAAAAAAAATCTGGAATGAACTCAAGGGAGTTATAACCAACATTGTGCTACGATATTCTGTATGCTGCATTAGCTATATTCAAGAACCTTTATATTTTTTAACACCTAGAAATAATGAATGATCAGATTTTAGACATGAAATTACAAAAGTCCTGACTGTCTCAGATTTCTGGGTAATATATCTTGAGCAAATGATTTGCAGCTGAAAATACATTTTTAATTAATGTCAGCAATTGGATCTAAAATAACAAAAAAACTATATTCTCAATGTTGCACATAATGAATACAAACCATGAATAATGAATGATTAGCATCAGGACTTTTTTTTTCCTGGACCACTTTTGAAATATGATTCTAAAGGTCTTGTACTTGTTTTTAAGATCATCTGTTGCAGCCGTAAAGCACTTCACATATCAAATTGTACAAAATCAGAACTTAAAAGAAAAATACTGTTTGACTGGAATGTTTATAAGACTGCAATGTGTTTACAAATGTCATTTCTATAATCAGTCCACTGGTTAGATTTTAGGTTATATATAAGTATATAATAGCAAGTAAAAAGTATTACTACAGGTATAGATAAGAGCATTGATTCTTATTACAATAATTGATTAGTTTAGGAAACATGTTATACCATGTAGAAACTCATTTTACACTAAAACGTATATCCCATCTCATTTGGGAGTGTTGACCTATTACTTAAACCTTTCTCATAGGCATCTATGGCTAGATCTGTTCTCATTGAGCATGCTGCTTCTTTATGAGTGGTCCTCAAAACAAACTGTTAACCAACTGCATAACATATATGCAGTGACCAATAATATCATAGAATATATATACTCATCTTTCATAACATTTAAGGTTCACTTACTTGTTCATAAATAGAGAAATACTCATGACTTCTACTCATGACTCATGACTGACTTGGAAATACTAAAATAAATACTGCATAGTTGTTTGATGCCTCAGGTGCATGGTAACATTATAGCATTAACCAGATTTGACCTGTGATTCACACAGTGGATTTTGGTGATTCTGTACATCTATTTCAGAAACTGTAAACACAACACCAGAACCACTTGGCTTGACATTCCTGAGCAGTTCTAATCCACTCATCGAAAGAAAGCACTCCTTTCTATCCAAGATGAAGCAAAAAAATCATTAATACTCGATTCATAAGCATCAGCTAGTCAACAAACTCCATAACATCTAAAAACAGTACAAATGTTTTGCAAAGCTGATTATTTGACTGTCGATTCTGTTAGAATCGTTTTCAGTACGCTTTTGAACATTAGTACAGTTGCCAAATCATATTCAAAGCTCCCCTGTAGCTGTAAAGGTTACTGGGTATACTTATGTTTCATTTGGAGCCGGTTAAGCCAGCAGTCTGATGGCACCGTTCTCAGAACCCAGCAGCAGGAGTCTCTTGGTGGGTAGCACTGCCAGGCTGGTAAGTGTCCCACGGAAATTCTCAGAGCTGAGCTTGGTGCAACTAACTGGGCTTGCAGAGATGTCCAGCATGGAATACACGCCTATCTTGTTGGCAACAGTGCCCGAAACAATCTCAGCACCATATAGGTCAAAGGCATGGATGGGGTCTGAAGGAGTCTTGTACTGATGAAGAGGTTTGTGCTCTAGGTCTTTCCATACCATCAAAGTATGATCAGTGGAGGACGTAATCAGCAAATTCCCCTCTGCTGCCTGCAAAACATTCAGATACAAGGAATGGAATAGTTAGTAAAAACCTATTCAACCAAGAACCATACAATACAATC
>JAUZST010070038.1:0-21951 GCA_034779995.1 Parotocinclus haroldoi | reverse complement strand
TGTTTCGTTTCACTGTTTACTGTACTGTATATGGTTGAAATGACAATAAAGACTACTTGACTTGACTTGACTTGACAGTACCATATGTAAAGAGAATAGCAGTAGCCATTGCTGCCTTCTTACTCTGTTTAGATGAACGGAGGAGTGAAAACCGCTTGTTTTAGAATCAAAAAAAAAAAGATCCCTTTCCTATAAGAAAACGGACTCGGACGCAACTTGCATCCAAAACTGCAGGTCTGATGGTCGTATCGATCCCTAAGGCCATTAATAACTATTAGTATTTGCTTGTTTGTTTTCAGTTCATGCTCATTAAAAACAGAGCCCGGGGAACATTAAGGGACCTGTATAGCCGAGAGTTCATGATGTCCATTTTCTTGCTTTATAGGACTTTTTGTTTTTGCCTGTTTTTAAACACGCGGCGTCGCGATTAAAAGCAGGAACTAAGTGAAATCCCTGCTTTACAGGCCAAGCGATTATGAATACCAAACTGAATTATTATGAATCCCATTAGCTTTGCTCCTCATGCCCCAACCCCCCGCCCCCCCCCCCTGCTATCAAACTGTTTGTCCGCCCAGACCTTATAAAGACAAAGTCAAGCCATTTTCCTAATTGCGGCTAATTGAGCCGCTCTCCCGCTTTAACCAGTCGAAAGGTCCACCGCTGCCCTGTTTGGCGAGACCACTTATGCACAAAGCCATAAACATGGAAACATTGTGTAAGGCCTGGGAATGTATTTGCCCCTTTAAAAAAAAGCTTTGCATTTCTTTTTGGACATGGCTGCTTAAAGGACCGGTCCTGAAAAAAATGGATAGGAGACAGCGGGAGTCAATATCCATTAGTTCTCATGGAAAATTCCTACATATTAACATATTTAAATCATTCCAACTACCAAATACTGGAACAGTATTGGGGTCTGATTGGCCCTCCTGATTCGTCACCCGGGTCATGGAGCTTCTCTCTAACGTCTCCACCCTCCTCATGTACTGTGCATAAGTGTTAGGCCACCCTCAGTTTTGTTGTTTCAGCGATGCCATAAGGGCCATATATAACGTTGACGGTCTCAGGAATACGCCCCGCCTCCCCCCACCTCCCAAAAAACCCGCACAGTCAATGAAGTGCTCGCCTTTCTTTGCATTTGAGTTTGCCTTTATCTAAAACCTTCAGCGTTTATCGCCCAAGTACCTGTTATTTTTTTCCACAGTTCTTTTCGATTTCTTCTTCTTCTTTTTTCTTCATCGTAGACATATTACACCGTATATTAACGCAACAAAAAAAAAAACGCACCAATAAACACGGCAGAGGCCCTGGTGTTGCAATACTTGTGTTTCTGGTGTTCCCACAGTGGCTAATCCAGTCGATTCGACCTAAAACACAAACTGTGTTCTTCTTTTGGTCCGACGCGTAGATTGAGCATTCACAGTCCAGGCTCGACTATATTTATCGTGTAAAGATTTAAGTTCCTGCTGATAAACATTCTGACTTTGTAAATCTCGCTCTCTACTCCCAGCTTTAGGTGCGAGTGGCATCATTATGATTTAACAGAGACCTAATCAAACACTCATTTTCTGCCATCTGGTTGTTATTGACTGAAGATTCTCGTTCCGCAATGGAAAATAAAAGCCTTAAATCAGTTGATTAAACTGCTCTTTATTTAGCGCGTTCTAGAGAGGCGGTAGACTTTGTGCACGATCCTAAACGGCACTCGGGAAAGAAATAGGGTCTTATTTTTTGGAGCAAATGCATTTTCGTTGGCTTCGGAGCACATGTTCAGAGCTAAGCATTCGCAATACAAACGTGTGATGCCTCCCATGCCACATGGCCAAAAGTATGCGGACGCTTACGCCACATGTACTGTTGTTTTCTCTCAAAATCCAAGCCAAACTTATTTCAATAGCACTTTTTTTTTTAACAGTGGAGCACTGTCTCAAAGCAGCTTTATAAATATAATCTCCATCCATCTATCCATCCATCCATCCATTATCTTCCCTCCTGTTCCTGAGTCACGCAATAGGGGCCACTTTAGAGACACCAATTAACCTAAGACGCATGTCTTTGGACTGTGGGAGGAAACCGGAGTACCCGGAGTAAACCCATGCAGACAAGAGGAGGACGTGCAGACTGCACACAGAAAGGACCCAGGCCGCCCCGCCCTGGGATCGAACCCGGGACCTTCTTGCTGTGAGGCAGCGCGCCGGCCGTACAATAAAATAAGAAAATAACAATAAACAATACAATATAGTAAAATAAAGAATATAGAGCTATAGTGTATAAGACAGTCGTGTATGGAAGTGAAACACTGAATACAATAATATAGAGAATATACAGTTTATCATTATTTAGGGACTGTAGGCTCTTGTGCCCTCAACTGGACGATGATGCCTTGCACGTATGGTTGCTTGTAGCTCCCTTACCCGAAGGGGTGTCTGCATACTTTTGCCATTTCCCTAGACTCAATATACTTCCTTTCAATTCCTCAGTGGTAAGAGCTAGCTGCTGAAAACCAGCTCTCCCCGAATACCTGGGCTCAAACCCCTGGCTGGGCTTGCACCTTAAAGACTATGATGGTGTGGGGGCGATGGCAGGACCCGCCTGCACCCGGGAACTCCCTCACAGCCCCTAAATTGGGACGCTTGGCTTGGCTTAATTATCCACGACGACCTTTTCGACCCAGGCAGCGGCTTCTGCCACTGATCCCAGAGCCGATTCGGAATTTTCGATAATACTTTATGAGCCTTGAGATGGCCATAAACAAGGAGACACAGTATTTTTGTCCACGTACGGGACGCAGATAATACAAGCATGATCACGAGTTTGGGGTAAATGACCCACTGAAAGCAGCATTTCCATGAGAAACTGTCCTGACACTCTACAGGCGCTTGCTGTCAGACATAATATTCAATCATAAAAGCCGTATTAAGCCGATCGTAAAAAGCCCGTGGATGCTCGTTGGACGGCTAATGAGAACTTTACGATTTAGGGATGCAGATCTGATTGAGCATGGAAGCACGATCAGCGCACCACCTCCTGTAAACAGCACGCGGTCCTACGAAAAAAAGCCGTCTGCTTCAGCTTTTGGTGGTCCTGAACGACTTCCTCTTCTCTAGCACCCCGCCAATTCACGTTTTCTCCACAAACACGTCTCTCAGCATCTCATCGCCCATCTCATGAGCCACCATCGACTTGAGCCATGATCGACCACTACTTTCTCTGCAGCGTGGCTGACTTTCTTTCCAATATTTATGGCTCGAAGGGGGGAAAACCCAAATAAAAGCCTTTTTCTGCTCAAGCTTTTCAAACATGCTGGGGCATTATGGGATATGTAGTGCCCTTGCGATTTTCCTCAGCAACCCAGAATAATATATATTTTTTTTTAAATGTAGTGGCTCACAGCAACATTTTATAGTCGCTCTGTGCCAGGAGAGAGGGTGCCTGGGCCTCGATATCGGCCAGGACAAAGCAGGGTTAAGGCGTAAACAAAAAATATTCGCTCTACCCGCAAGAGATTTACATTTACAGTATTTAGCATATTCCTCCCAGCTAAGCAGCAGAAAAAGCATCACCTAGAGTAGTGGAGGTATTGGAGAGACACCCCCATCCCCTCCCCCCCCACCCCCCGGTGTATCTGTGAGAAATGCACCCATCCTGTCCTGTGCGCACCCACAGACCAAAAGAGTAAAGTGATTCATTGCGAAACGTCGCTGGCAAAATGAACATGAATTAGAGTTTTATTCCTATTCCTATTCATTTTCTCTATTGAAGACAGGTAAAGATCTCGCAAGAAAAAAAAACAAAAAACAAAATATATATCAAAGCACTTTTTTTCAGTACTGATTTTTGCATTTTTGGTTTTTTTTTTTTTGGATTGGGTCATGTTTCATATTTAACGTGCACATTGCCTTGTGACAAACTCAAGGGCAGCTCAGAGCAGACAAAGCCTCACGGACCCATTGTAAAGTTTGGCCCCGCCCTCTGAGGGGGGGGCTTATTGTAACGCCCGGAAAGGTCGTTGCCATAATGAAAAGTCAAGGGGGTGACGACAGCTTGGACGTACGTCATGGCCCACAGCTCAAGGCCACTTTTACTTCAAGTTTGAAAGTACAGTGGCAAAAGAGAAGATCATACTGCACTTTCTTACCAAAGTACCATACACCTCTGTGGGTTTTTGCACATCATCCGGCCCAAGGCTTGGGGACAGTGGAACGGGGCCAGGTTCCTCCGGAAAAGTGCATCTGCTGCAATATTGATGTTCAAATATGTTCCCAGGGTTTATGGTCCCAGAGCACTAAAAGCTGCCCGGAGAGCACAGGTCGGACCTCGGCAATGATGAATTTATGAGAGGAGACAAATTGGTATCAATTAAGTGGCTCTGCCTGCACATCTACAACTGGTCATAAAGAGTGTGCTGGCTAGGGCACTTTTATACGGTCCGAGAAGTACGTACGTACTGCGCTGGCGGGAAGGTTTTATGGAGTATTAAATGGACACACGTCACAGGTTATCCTTGGCGCCGTACGCTGTAGGTTTTCAGTCCTTTTTTCGGACAGGCTGCGCTCCCGTGAGGACGCGAGGTTCACGCGAACTCCAGTTGCTTTAACATTTGAAATCACCAAGTGGCCACCGTTCTGGATTACTACGAATTCGAACGGGGCAGGTCCAAATCCTGGGTCTACCAGGACGATCTCTCCAGACCTTTCCATCTAAAAAGTTTGCGAAAGCTGCTGCTTTATCGCTGTTTTATTGGACATAACTCTATTTCAGTGTTAGGTGAGGTGATAAACGTCCTGCTGCTTCCCTCAGATTGCGGTCATGTTTCTCTGCACCCGAGTGCAGCGTATCTGTCTTTTGGCCATAAAATCTTCATTGCTTTGGACGGGCAAGTTCTCGTCTGCTTTAGATCCTGCTTGACCAATTTGTCGTATGTCTGTATGGAGATTTGTAAAGGCTTAATCGAGTCCCTCACGGCTTTGTTCTAGACCTTTTATTACTCTCAATTCATTTAGCCCCCTCGGGATTTTGGCTTTCGCTCATGTCCTATTTATCAGCTCGGCCAAATTCAGCAGTGCTGTTGTGGAAAAACGAATCCGACACGAAAAAGCGAATTCCCTCCTTCGAAACTGCTGCCGAAACAGAATTACAGACGATGCTCTTCCCAAAGAAAAGTTCGACCATCGAAAGGGTTCGTCAAGGCACCTTAACGAACTCTGGAAGCAGCACGGCCCATCCCAAGCGCTTTGTCTCGGCCCTTAAGACTATCTTTAAACCCACGCGAAACGACCTGCTTATGATCTCCAACGTAAAAAGCGCGCAGGTGTACAAGCACTGCTTTTTGTTTCCGCAGAAAACGATCAAGGGCACAGCTTAGGTCACATTTTCCCTCCCAGAAAAGCAGCAACGATCACTTTCAGTCGGCCCGCCGACACCACCTCGCTGGCGAGCTGCTATTTTGTTCTCCATGGCGCTCAGCATTGATTGCCGTACAGCATGCGACGTGATGGAAAAGGATGGGATCAATTGGCGCCAATTACCTGAGGTCACGTGATGGAATGCTGAAACTGCTAAAAGTGCCATGCAATCGCCTGCAGTGGAATCCGGGTCGCAGACGGGCATCGAAAGGGGTGAAAGAGAAACAAGACCGAACTCGGATTCGACTGACACTGTGAACGCCATGCTGGGCCCGAGAGCAGAAACGAAGACAGACAGACAGACAGCGACCAAACTCTTGAATTCAGCACCCTCGAAAAGAAGCCGTACGACTCCTATGTTCATATTAAAGCTTCAGCGAGGGAGAGCGCGAGAAAATCTCTGAACTGGACTAAATAATGCCAACACACCCATTCTAAATGTCATTATATACAATATTTTATTCCCCGTATGACACTGTCCTACATTCTATCGTTTTATTTCTCGATTTCATTACACTTTTCACATGATTGTATTCTCCTGGATTTTATTGTGGCCTACACATCCTTATAGCTGTTTATGTTTGTTATTTTACATGGCTAAAACGTTCTTTCTTGTTTCGCTTCTCTGCATTCATACTCTTACTGTGACCTCATGAATCAGGTCTATAATCAGTCCATATTGCTTTTTGAGGCTTGCTCAAAAACGTCTAAGGGGGTTTTGCCTTGCCACCGCCTTGCCCCAGGCTTGCTCAAGTACCGCTTTACGGGCCAGGTAGTTGCACTGCTGCCTCGAGACGATGCTCCATTGTAAAAAGACTACGGAAATAAGCGTGAACGGCAAAAAAAAATTTCAATTTTCAAGCGTTTCAAATTGTGTGTCAGGTACGATTCAAAAAAGAAATCGATCACCGAAAATAAATATTTTGTCTCAGTGACTTACTAGTAATAAAGTGTCCATGTACTATTAAAAAAAAAAAAAAACCTAGCTACGTTTCAGTACAACTAGGTCTAGTTCATAAGTCTCAGATAGATCATTATTATCATTATCCGACACGGATAGAGACTTTAATTAAAGTGCGCTTGGCATGGGCATGAATTATGGAGCCACAGAAGCCAGCCACTCGTGACATTATTGCGAGTAAGAGGATTCTAATGAGGGTATTAAGGGTGCATGGGATTTACTGTTGTCAACACGCTGACAGGGATCAGGTTCTGTAATTTATTGCAAATCAGTTGCACAGAGATTGAATGAGGTGTGAGCTCGATTCCGGAGGATCTGCCGACACGGCCCCGTTGTCTGACGCCACGTGTTTAATTGTGGCAATCATCCGGGATAGACACTTGATCCTCAGCGCGAGTGGATAATCAGGCTAGCTGTGCTGGCTAGAGTACCGAGCAAGCGCAACTTCATCAGGGCTAGAATTGTAGCCAGTGACGTCAAGCCAGAGATCAAAACCATTAGATGAGACTGTCAGACTGAAGCTGCCACCGCTGGGCTCATGAGCAACGTTTTGAACCTTCAGCCGGGATTAAGGATGGGATCTGGACTACGCTTAAGCCTCTGGACTGCAAATTGCTGCAAGAGGTTGCGGGTTCGCATTCCGCATTCGCCCGGGCGACCTCGTTTAAGTCCTACAGTGAAAACTCAACCACGACTAAATTCAACAACAAACACGCGCCACATAACGATCGCCTGATCGACGTCTCATCAGTTCTAACGAATTACAATAGGAAACTTGATGCCGTGGCTGTAAAAGCCAATCAAGGCTGCAGATCCACGAGCAGAGGCGAGAGTTTAAGAGCTTTAGATTATAATCCGGGTCACCGCTGTACGATCCGCTAAAGTGATTCTGGGCTTATATTTCGATAAAGTCGCTTAAAAACGCGCTTAGTTGTTAATCGCCACGGACAGAGTTGGCCACTTAAGTTTGTGAGTGTAATTGCTCAAGTTGAAGTCGAACTGAATGGCGAGCACAATGTCCCGACCGGAACGTCACCCAATGCAGAACAGGTACTGTACTGTAACGTAGAGCTCCCTACGAATCGTAACTTCTTTGTTACGAATCTTCTTTGTACGACTTTGTTTCAGAACTTGTAGCTACTCCTCTGATCTGATTTTCCGAGTAGCGCTTCAGCCGCTTTGGCGGCCTTGGAAACGTCAAATGAGGGAAGATCATGCAGGTCGTTAACAATGCAAAGTCTCTGCCTAAATTGGAAAAGACAATAGGCCTTCTCAACTTTCATCGCCGTAATGAATTGGAGCTGACTGGCCTGTAATTCAGCCGGGCTTGGCGGTGTGGAAAGCGTGGGCACTTGGAACCTGATGGCTTAGTCGCGGCTCACCACCTCTCATAATTGTGGCCTGGACCTCCAAGCAGCCATGATTCACATGAAAGCTATCGCTCTCGGTTTTTTTTTTTCTTCTTTTTTTTTCCCCTTCTCCTTTTAAAGCGCCGTGAGAGCGTCACATTGAAAAATATCAGAGGCAGGAAAGGCCAATTATGCGGTGGCATGGGAACTTGATTCAGAGCCAGGCTGAGCTTTGCTAGATTACTTATCCTACCCTTGACAAACTTTAAAAAAAAAGGCATTTTTAATGATTTGATGAAGCCACTAGCCCACCGTTTCCTGCCCAGACCCATATCTTTCCTGTTTACGCTCTTAAGTTTAATCTTATGAACTCGTTTCCCTTAGCAGATTGGTCCGATCTGGTACCTTTTGCCGCAACCATCTGGCATCTGGCTCGACTGCTATTCTAACAATGATTTCGGTCCAAAAACGACGATTCAGTGTTACAATAACAAAGTGCACCAATTGAGACGCTGCTGGTGCTGTAGTTTTGTTTTTTTCGCTTTAGCCTGCCGGTTGTAAACTGAGATTCCTGGGCTCTGTCTCCACACATCAATCCCGAGTGACCGGCTGTCCAGCCAGTGAGTGATGGGCCGATATGGAAATGTGCTTGGCGCCAACGCGGCGCCGCTAGCAGATTGAGAGCAGCCATGATAAATCACTTGGAGAAATAAACACGCGGAAGGTTATAGCGCCGGTCGTCCGGCCTTCTGCTACGAAACCGGGGCTTTCTCGCGCAACTCCAGTGCTGTCGGCTGCTCCTCCTTCTTACCTGCTGCTGTTGCTCGTGTGCATCTGCTTCCAAACGAGCCGTCAGTGCGCAAGGTCACCGAATCTCTGGTGGTACGGGACACATCTGTCTCTGTCCAAACACATTAACATTTAACATTGGCTTTGGACATGGCGGAGGCAGGGAGGTGTCATATTCTCCCAGCTTCAGTGAGGACTTTGGCCTAGAGACTTTGTATCATCCTCGCTCTCCAGCTGAGTCTGCTTGGGTCAAAGGTACCGCATGTTATTCCATCATCAGAGTAGTCTTTTCTTTATGACTTAAAGGTCTTCAGAGAGCTAAAAAAAAAACACCCCTGCTGTTATTACATGCTTTGAACCTTGGAGCCCGTGTACCGATTTTTTCTTTTTTTTTTTTTTTTTTTTTTTACAGTATAGGCAATTTTCAGCTTTCCCCAAAGCGCTGCTCTACCAGTTCTCTATTTGTATGAAATGGGAATCTTGTTTGAATTGAAAAATCTCACAGCAGATACTTTAATTAGTTCAAACTCAAAAGGGATGACTAAAGACGAGACCAGAACTAAGGCGAGAGCAAGTAGATTGGCGAGTAGATCAACGAAGACCATGCCAACACCAGTCAAGACCAAGACGATACCTGCTAAGGCAAGGGATAAGATCAAGGGTGATGTCAAGTCAGACAAAGTGAGACGAAGAAAAGAAGAATAAGATCTCCAGCAAAATAACACGTGACCAAAAGTGAAGCATGCAAGAAAGACGTGCTGTACAGCGTTTAATAAAGGGCTCAAGAGCAGCGCAATTTGCACTGTAACTGTTCTGTCAGACACCAAATTCACCCACTTCCTGCATGGCGTGGCTCGTCCGGGCAAAGACAAATCCGAAAAAAAACACGGGTTAAAAGCAATAAAAGCAAAAAAGCCATCGTTCACGCACAGGGATTGGTATAATTCTGAGTTCACATTAAGAAGGAACCAGGAACAAGAACAGCAAACGGGCATTAACATCAAGGCACACAGGAGCAGGGATTACGAAGAGATCGGATCCAATTTCGACTGATAATCTTGGCAAACAGATTAAAAAAAAAAAAAAAAAAAAAAGAAAAAAAAAAGCAAAGAGACAGACAATTGGCCGCCCACCAAATACAGGTCCAGCTGATACGGTTATCGCAAATACGCTATGACATGGGATCCGATTACATTACGCAGTTACACACAATGACCCCAGATCTGTTTGCAAACTCTCATTATCTCGTTAGGTTTTTCGACTCGGGTAATTAAGGAGACCCACCAAACTGAAAAGCAATCACCGGGGCACAGCATCTGTTAAATGGGAATGGATTTCTAACGTAGTTTTGTACGTGGTGATAAATAGTGGGTCTGCTGCGGCTCTGTTCACGCTGCTGTAGAGTTGCCACATTTTTCAAAAAATTGTGAAGCGTACCTGCACAACCCCCCTTTATTCCGTCGGGGTTCACGTCGAGGTTGCGGAACAATGACTTTCGGTACGCACCACCCCTTCTTTTTCACTTCGTCCATTCCCAGCATTCATATGCCGAATATAAAGACAGGGGAAATCTTTTTAAGTAGACTCCTCTATGAATGACAGTACCGTTCCAAAGTCTTAGGCCACCCTTAGTTTAGATGAACTGTTATTTAATGGTATTAATTATTTCTATACTTCAACATACCAGAAAAAATGATACCGTATGCAGTAAAAAAAAAAAAAATCAAGCGTACAGATGTTTCCAAACATCTGCTACTATCTAAGCCCAGGCCCACACTGGGCAAGCCTTGGGCGACAGCGACAGGGAAGAAACTCCCTAAATATTACAAGGAAGAGACTTTGGGAGGACCAAGACTCGTAACAGAAAGCCAAATTCTCTGGGTAGATTATAAATGAGGGAATGAAAGCATTTGAATCTATTTAGGTTTATAGTAATAGTTTAAATATATCCAAAAATGGAATAGTTAAGATAAAGCATAATGATGTTTAGACTAATATATTGCCAATAACATAATATCATGAGGAGAATAAAGAAATAAACGAACGCTTTTATGGAGTGACAAAAGCAAATTTGAAACTTTCGCCTCAAAAAAAAAAAAAGGAAAAAGAAAAAGGGGGCACGGCAAAAATCCCCAAATGGGATGAGTGAGAAACCTTGGCATGATCAGGACTCAAAAAGGCCATTTGAATTGACTGAAATCATTATTTTTTAGACATAATAATGCCGCAAAAATAAATAGGGTAAATGGATGGAAAGCAAGTGAATGAATTTCATGAAAATAATGAATGAATACGATTGTGAGTATATTTCAAACGATCCAGCTGTAGCACACTTTGGCCTTGATGCAAGCCCGTGTGGACTGGCCAGATGTGCCACTAGTAGCCCACAAGCTGAAAAACGAACCCAATACAGGTTTCCCTAAAAGGAGGTCCTCACAATCCCACGTTGTTTTTGCATCGCGACAGCCCTGCAGGTAACAGCCCCAGTCCCAGATTTCATGTTTAACTTCCAAAACCCTTTGTCGTTCCAGATATATGGCGCTTCCGAAGCTTTGATGGTTTTCTGAACCAGGAAACCGGGAGCAGGTAATTTGCGTTCATCATCACTGGCTGCCGAGAGAAGCCAAAGCAGCAGTTTGACCCCTATCCAGCTGTGCACCGACGTGTGGGGCCTGCTCCCTGAAACAGCTGCTTTGCCGATCGCTTCAGATGCGCCATTAACACTTCAAGCTGTGAGTGGGGAATGAAATTAACTTATTGATCCTGGCTTTAATGAAGCTATTAGGCTTTGAGAAGGAAACGAAAGGAGGGCTGGAGGAAGGCGATGGAGATGGAGATGGAGATGGAGATGGAGTGAGGCCCTAGCCTTTCCGGTTAGGCCGGGCGTGCTGAATGGACTGGGCACTAGGTGGCACTGGACGCTTTTCACAGGCTCTTCCCTTTGGTCTCGTTGCCGAATTGAGACTGAGGCCGTGCCTGCCGGATGATTTCTCATCCCGCGTTAAAATGTCGCCGGCGTTTCCCAGGGAGCGTACCGCTTTCTCTCCCTGCGCAGCGCAACAACTTGGTAATCCACCTGTATTTGAGATAAATAGGATTTTCAAATTCGAGTTCAGATGCTCTGTGTTACCTGGCGGCTGCCTTGTCTCATTCCATTAGGGTCACCTGGCGGAGCGGCACGCACACGCATCATTTGCAGTAAAGAACAGATACAGGCGCTCGAGTAGCACTTACATACTAATGCGCCTCTCATTCTTTATGCTTTCCAGTCCTATCCGGCTTTAGCCACCTCTAGGCACACCTTATGGGTAATAGACCGTATTAAAAGACTACCGCACAATAAATGTAACCATCTGCCAAAGTCTATTTGGCGCTTCAAAGCAGGGAGCGGGTAAACGGCCGCACGGACCCGACACACAAACACCTGCACTGCATCTCATCTCCAGCCTCGGTTCGCTTGGCCTCCAGTCACTTACCTCTGTTTTTATCGGCTGCAGATAAGCATAAAACCAGCCGTGCCATGACCGATCCTTCGGTAACGGCCTCGGGGGCGTTTCACACCCTCTAATAAAGCAGTTGTAAACCACGCTTAGCGATTTGATGCAATTACGTTATAGTTATTACGGCAGGGCTGTTGCTCAGCTGATGCCCTCGGCCACGGGAGCGGTTCTGTACAGAGAAATGAAGGCGTACGTGGTCCGACACGGCCCGCCGTTTGTTTTGCCTTAAGCACGTTAAGTCGCGCGTTGTAAACGCGAGGGCAGGAAACCGTGCAGCTCTCACGGAAAATGTACCACGCGCTCACTCAAATCGACCCCGCTCGCACCCGGGTTCGCCGCTCGTTCAATCGGGTGGACGCACGCCTCGGGAAGGGGGCGGGGGGTTCGGTGGGAAGGGGGGGGGGGTGGAGGCGACAACTCGGATTTCTGCCGCATTACTGCCAAGAGAAGGAAGCGGCAAAGCGTAAAAAGGTTGCGCGTTCTGACCCAGGAAGTTCCTGCTGCTTCCTATAACCATGGTATTTTAAGAACAATATTGCAGTATCTTAATTAAGAACAAAGAAGGCTTTGACGGCGCCCGGACAGCAAGCAATTAAGGTACAACCTTATAATATTGCAACAGGTTATATCCAGTGGTTCAGGCGGCATTTCAACGTGACCGGATTCGCAGGCCTGCTCTCGAAATCTCGCGATTTCATTCTCGAAAAACACAAATTCATGCTAGGCCTTTGCTACTATTCACTTTCTTTTCAACATTTCATTCCTGGAACTTGGAATCATGTCCCCCCCCAAATCCCCCATCCCCCCCCCGCATTCTCCAGACTTTAAGATGTCATTCGCAGCACATTCGAATTTTATTCTTAAACGACTACGCCCTTGTGCTCTTGTTACCACGCTGCTCACAAAAACGTGTACGTTATTCACGCGTACATTACCCAAACACCACGGCTGTTTTCGGCGTCCAAATTTGTTCTTGAAAGGCTACGAGTTTAGCGTCGACGGATCACGTCCGATTCGTCCTCAACCTACTATAACATTGCTCCTTGAACTCCATTCTCGAAAATATTACGGCTTTTGTCCGCGAAACATGACCATTCATATAAACAACACAATTTGATTCAAAGGATTTTTTTCAGTCGCCCTAAAACACCCGTACCTCAGTGGTCTCCGCTAACATAACTGAGCCCACACAGCACAAAATAGGCCAAGCTTGCTCAAGTGGACCGGTGGTTGCCCGGGACAAAAACCATGAAGTGACCAAATTACCATCAAAAGCCACGATAGAACTGGGAAACCATTGATGGTGAGCGCATAATCAACCACGTTTACAGTTGTACTATGCATGTCGACGGTGGAACCACGAAGTGAGCAAATAGCCATCAAAAATTCATAAACCTTGTGGTCATGGCGTGAAAGTCCGCATGAAAACCGTCAAGCAATTTGCAGCTTTACTATGAAATCTCACAGCACATTTTTCCTAAGGGAAACAACCTATCCTTATTTCCCGTCGGTTTTCAAATGTACCAACCAAATGTGCTACCTAACTGAGCATAGCAAACAACTTCAATTGTTGGTTACTATCCACTATAAGGATGGCAGGAAGGGAAAACAGGTCAACCCCAGTCGGGGCTGGGAGTAAACCGAATCCACATCCTATATTTGGTACGTGTCGGCATGTCCCTGTTCCCAATTTTGCCCTTTTTTTTTTTTTTTTTTAAACAGATTGGCTCCATCATTAGTTTAATAAGTGGTGAGATACATGCAGACAGCACAGCGGCACACAGGAGACGAGCGGGGAGCAGTGCTGCAAGAAATAGGCAGGTTATTTATATTTGAAAGTTGTTATAGTAACCTCTAGCTCGACACCGGCAAATTGGTAGCGCACGTCTTATTATATATGCAGCTAACCATCAGGTCTGACAGACTAGTTTTAAAGCATAGATCTGTTAATGCTGCTTGATTTTTGGATGGGTTTAAGTGCTTGATATTCTGAGCCCCACATTTCGGGTTCTCACGTAAGGTGCTTCATAAGGACCGGGTCCCGGGTTCAGTCCCAGGGCGGAGCGGCCTGGGTCCTTACTGTGTGGAGTCTGCATGTTTACTAAAGGGGAACTCTGGTTTCCTCCCACAATCAAAAGACTTTAGGTAAATTGGTGTCTCTAAATTGTCATTGACTTGTATATGTGTGTGTATATATATATATAGGACTAGTCTTACCTTGCGTGTGTCGCTGAGATGGCCACCGATGCCGATAGCGACGTTAAGGAAGCCAGATGAACAAACAAACAAAGGACCAGAGGTCAGTTTCTGGACCAAAATTGCCCAAATATTCTTTGGATGATGGAAATTTAACAGAGCAACGGACGAAAACATTCCTCTCCACTCAGTGACTTTAAAGAGGCCTGAAAGGTGAGGCCGGGATAAATACAAAGGCACGCAGGGTTTTTTTTTTTGCCAGGTAAGCTTTAGTGTTACTTTAAAAAGCAGAAATTTGAGCGATCAGAACGGCCGTCTGAAAATGTAGACCAAGCAGATCGCGCAATCTTTCATCCAATCAGATCGCTTCATTTTCGGACTAATCAGAACGTACCTAGCAAACATGTCTGCCTCATCGGACTGCTCTACCAATCAATTTCATCCGATCAGGATTGACTCGTGAAATAAAGCGAGCAATCAGACTGCTTGAATTTTCAGTCAATCAGAATTAACCTGGGAAAAATCAGATCAGTCGATCAGATCACTCGATTTTTTTCAGCTAATCGGGAATTGACCTGGGATATTTCCAACCAATTATGTCCATAATGTGTGTCCAAATATTTTGGACCACCTGGGAAAAAAAAAAGCGACCAATCAGAATTGGCCCCAGGAAAAATGCCGCCCAATCAGATCACTCGTATTACTCCTGGCTCAAACTGACCAATCAGTCGGCTCCATTTTTGGACCAATCATAATTGACCTGGGAATTTTTTTTTTTCCCACCATGCAAAACGTTCGATTTTTAACGACCAGTCAGAACTGACACATTGGTTCGTTTGAACATTAGCCTCAACCTTGAATTTCTATATTAAATTAAGTCTTACCTGTAATTGAAATGAGATCAGTATACTGAACATCTCCCACACCTTTCTGCTCCACCTTGTAGGACGCAGGCAGCCATCCTTGCTAGAGAAAACAGCCTTGTTCATGGTTTTAAGTCAAGAACGAATCTCTAAATTCCTGTAAATCATTATCTAAAGGGGCATAGCATTACAAGTAAAGAGAAGACCCTTCGAAGGCTTTGATGGTGTGGTATGGAACTCGGCAGCGGCGTCCAAGCCAGGTGAAGACACAACAGTATACAAATATCCCTTCAAAAAAAGGCGTGTGTCTTGCCAGCTCGCCTTTGGCATCTTCAGGCGCATCCGTGGATATGCTTATGCTGCCTCCAGTCACAGATCTTAGACGGTTAGAACCATCAGTTGAAACATCTGATGTATTTCACGGGTTCTGACCACGCTGGCCAGTACCACGATTCTACCTAACCACCGTTCCCTACTGACTCCAATTAAGTCATCCACCACCTGACCAAGTGTCCAGCTCAGAGGTATTTGTCAGTCCCCAAAACAAAGACTAGGCAGCATGACATCGCCGAGGAGGGATCGTCAGTTGCACTTCTAAACCGGCGCCGCTTTTGATCACGTCAGGCTCTGAAGAGCAAAAGCAGGTGTCAGACTCGATGGAGCTTCATGCCATGCATTGGAAAACAGGATGTGCACTGCTCTCTGATCCTACATCACTTTTATTTAACGAACATGTCAAAGGGTGACAACGGCAAGATTATTAGGAAGGAGAGCAAAATGATTCACCCACTGCTCACAACAATCAGGGGACATTTCATTATGGGGGATTCCCTTTTGAAGAGGTATATGTAAGAACGCCTCAATCCATCGATGTAACGTTTTGCTTTGTCAGATACGGCCATCGATTTATCCAGTCCACAGTTTGAACAGTTTTGAAGTGAAGTTCCCAGTTCTACTGTGGATTTTTGGGGGAAACTTGGTCTCGTCACGGTTCCACTGTTAAAAATTCGTAGTACAAATGTAAACTTGGTTCATTATGAGCTGACCATCAATTATTTCCCAGTTCTACTGTGGATTTTTGGTGGAAATTTGGTCACGTCATGGTTCTCCTGTTAAAAATTCGTAGTACAAATGTAAACTTGGTTCATTATGGGCTGACCATCAATTATTTCCCAGTTCTACTGTGGATTTTTGGTGGAAATTTAGTCACGTCATGGTTTTCCTGTTAAAAATTCGTAGTACAAATGTAAACTTGGTTCATTATGGGCTGACCATCAATTATTTCCCAGTTCTACTATGGATTTTTGGTGGAGATTTGGTCACGTCACGGTTCCACTGTGAAATTTCCATTTCCAACTTTCCCATTTTCTCCTGGGTGAGTCCATATCCAACAAGGGGTTAAAAAAAAATCACACCGCCATACAAGACCGATGTTTGGTCTCCCACATACTAGTCCAGTCTAAAATCCATTCGAAATGCACATAAACCACTTCGATCAAACATTGCTTGATGCGGATCAGCCTTTGTTTTGACCACCAACAAGCCTCATGTGCTCAAGCCCCAGCATGAGAACGCCTTAGGGGTCTCCTTAACTGACACATGATTATACGGGGAAGTAAAGCAGAGTGTCGTCCATTGTTTGGCCGCTAAAGGTCAGCGGCAAGTTCAGAGAAATGTCAAGTGTTGCAACAGCCACAGTGAAATCCAATTTGGGTGGAGAACAAGATGCAATCTACCAGTTGAAAGTGCCATTTCATCCTTCCAGGCCAAGGGTTTCAGTGAGGATCGAAATGAGCAAGGTCTCTCTTGATAGAATAAGTCGAGATGATGGCTTCTGAACGACCGCTATCCCATTCCCCTCCCCCCACTGGATTTCTTTAGGAATTTTTTAAAAAGAAAATTAGTAAACAGAATTCGATCGAAACACGCGGCGCGCATTACCGAAGCGTTTTACCTCATGAGATCTTAACTGAATAAATTGCAATTGGCTGGTCAGATGACTGGCAACTACGGCTACCAGACAAAAGCTATAATCCCCCCCCCCCAAAAAAAAATATAAACATATATCATTTAAGCTGTTCTCTTTTTAAGACTTGGTTCCTTATAACGTTCAGGGAGTTTTCCCTTGCCACTGCTGCCCTGGGCTTGTTAAATGTGGGAATGGCCTTAGATAATAAAAGTGAATCTATTACTGTAAAGCGATACAGAAAGAAAGCTGACTGTACTGTGCGTTTGCCGAGCACAGGGGAACATTTCTACAGCGGTAGATCAGCCCTGCTTGGTCCAGACTCAGTTTGAAGTGACGTCCGAGAGGCAGCGCGATTCGTTTGGCGAAACTTAGGCTAAAAGTCGCCGTGAAACGTTCTTAGCAGCAATACGAGAGGCTAGATCAAAGCACTAAGCAAAGGGATTTGGTAAACGGACGGAACACGAGTGGACCAAGAACGGATCCTCGGGGAACGCCTGGAGTCGTGCCATGAGCTGATTTTCCACCTGGAAGGATTGTTATTATAGGTAGGTATCCCCCCCCCCCGCCACGCCCAGGTTACTCAGAGTTCTGATTGGAATCCGGTGATTCAACGACGTCAAACGGGGCAGAAAGATCCAAGAGATTTTCACTTTCATCTCGCAACAAGAAAGGCGTCGGCTGCCGTGGGAATAGCGTTTCTTTCCAGCGTGACAAGCCATAAAAAAAAAAAAACAAGAGTGCAGTGGAGATTTCTTGACGGGAAAACATGGGCGGCCTCAGATCGTGGAGTCGGGTCACATTCTTGTTGTACATCACCTGGTGTCGTGCTGAATAAAGGCGAGCGTGGCCATGGGTTATATTCAACCTTGGCGCAACACAAACTGTTTTCTGTTGAAAGGAAATATTCGTCTCAGGATAGAGAGAGACGGTCGGTAGGTTCCGTTTCAGACACCCCTCGGAGGCCGTTTAGCACTTTTAGTTGGTGCTATAAACAGTTTGGGAACGGCACGTTTCATTTGCACCGTCTCAGGTAACTGGCACTGGATCTCCTTTTCTCGGAGCTGGATTCGCGTCTGTTCCGAGCGCCGTCGCAGCTTGAGGTCTCTGAACTCAGCGTTACCTGGACAGCTGTGCCTTTAGTGAAATATCAATAAGTATTGATCCTTTTCTAAGCTGAGAACAAACAGACTTCTGGTTCCGGACCAAGTTCTATTTTCCGCTACTTACGTGAAGTCTCTGTTTGACAAGCCGTTATGGAAGAGCTGCTGGATCGCATCATTTCTCTCCTAGGAGGCCACTCAGGTGCTCGTCCAGCCTCTTCTTCCCATGTGTACCATCAAACAACTTCAATGTCAACTCCTATCGGCCGTCTTAGCCCTGCATGGACTCCCTAAAGCCACCTTAAGTCCTGCTGTCACCTGTGGAGTATTTTCATACAATTTGAATAACCTGCCTCCGCCACTAACCCGCTTCAACAAATGCTAATCCGGCATTATGTCCCCATAATGTAATCTTTGGTTAATTAAAGGGTAATGGTTGTATCCCTGATGTTGTTGGGCGTCGTTTTAGCAATAGCACCCCAGGTTTGTTGCTCGTAATGATGAACATGACTGCTTACATGAGGCTACTCATGAAATATGGCGTTCTCTGTAGAGCTAAACAAACAGCGCTGACGTCTGCCATGATAAATGCGCGGTAAGGAACATTAGCCCTGCAAAACAAATTGCGTTTAGATCTGCCGCGTGATGAATTAATTTAGACCAAAGGAGAGCGGAGCAGGTTGCAGGGGAAGCGTCTCTAGATATTATCGCTCTTGGTGCATTGCTGAAGAGAAACTAGGCTAGGCTATGCAGATCCGTTTTTTTTTTTTCTCCTTTTCAGCCACGAATGCTTGTTGTGGGTGTTAACGGGCGCAAAAGGTACGCTCTGCACTTTGACCACAACCGGAAAAAAGGGGCATGCCAGTTAAAAACGGGGCTGTAGGACGCACAAAACAAAGATGGAACAGATGTAGGTTAGGAAGTCTCGGAAGTCGACGGGTAAGAGAGGTGACCAAGAAACCAATGGTCACTCTGGCTGAGCTCCAAAGATCCTGCGTGAAGTTGGGAGAAACCTCCCGAAGGTCAACCCTCACTGCAGCATCCTGCCCTCCGTTCGAAGCGTCGTGTTCGGAGGAAACCAGGCACTGCTCATCACCCGCCCGATACGATCGCGACAGTGAAGCATGGTGGTGGCAGCATCATTCTGGGGGGGGTCGTCGAGGATGAGCAACAAATTTAAGGAAAGCCAGATCCAGAGGGCTCGGCAGCTCAGACTAGGCCGTGGCCATGAGCACACAGACAAGACAAAACAAAAGTGGCTTAGCTCTGTGAATGTCCTCGAGCGGAAAAGGCCGAGCCACTGGAGAGACCGGATCAAACCTCACAGGGCTCGAGAGGGTCCGCAGAGACGAGGGGTAGAAAATCCCCAAATCCAGGTGCACAAACCCCAGGAAGACTTTGAAGGGCAATCGCTGCCAAAGTAAAATAGCTCAGGCGAAGTAACAAGAAAAGGGTTTATACGTTGATAGGATGTTGACCAGATTTGACTGAGGCACGGAGGCAAAAACGACTGATTTGATTGGATTATTGATCAGTTTTTAATGAACCTTACCGCGGACAGACGCACTGGACCCGGCTGGTCGGGAGTCCACTTGAGACACTTGAGTCCACAAGCCGAGACACATTAGGTCCGGACGGTAGTACTACAACACTACAAGTAAACACAAACAACCGTAGATGACTGTATCAGAGATTAGTCAGGTGTGGTCAACAGGGGCGAGCCTGTCCTGGTGTGTCTTGAAAAGAGAGCTAATCAGCAGCCGGGTGGAAGAGACGCTTGGCTCGCAACCGCCAGCCACCAGCTGGTATGAGGCGCTCGTGTGCACTTAATCTCACATTAGCCATTCCTTCAGCTTTTCTGCTGTGATAAATCCATTTGATTAAACAGCTCACTCTGTGCACCGGAGAATAGGATGAAGAATGCTTTTAATGGCCACGCTTAGTGGATTCTATCATCATTTTGCTGTTTAAATAACAACAAGTCAACAAATGCATGGGTCTTACATTACTTGGTAAATTAGCTGAGGAGCTGAGGGTCTTGTGGAAGCACCGGTGTTGGAACCCTTGGGCCAGTAGTCCAGAGCCTTCTGTGACTGGACACTCTACGTCACAGGACAGGAGTGAGACCGGCTATGGTGTATGGTTTGGAGACCGTGGCTCCGTCTAAAAGACAGGAGGCTGAGCTGGAGGTGGCGGAGATGAAGGTGCTGAGATTTTCGTTGGGAGTGACAAGGAAGGACAAGATCAGAAATGGGCAGACCAGAGGGACAGTGAAGGCAGAGCGGTTTGGAGACAAAGCTAGAGAGGCCAGGTTGAGATGGCTTGGTGTTGAGGAGGAGTAGTGGCTATATCGGACAAAGAATGTTGGAGATGGAGCTGCCGGGCAGAAGGAGAAGAGGAAGACCTCAGAGAAGGTTCATGGATGTAATGAAGGTGGACATGGAAATGGTTGGTGCAGCAGTGGAGGAGGCAGGGGATAAGGCAAGATGGAGGCAGATGGTCGGCTGTGGAGACCCCTAAAGGGAGCAGCCGAAAGAAGAAGAAGACATGGTCAGTGCTGGAGTTCAACCCGAGAAAGGCGCTTTGTTGTCTCAGAGACTGCTGATCTAGTTAGCAATCTAACCGCTGATTTTCACTCAGCCATTTTATGGATCGAGGGAAAAAGGAAAAAGGAAAAAAAAAAATCAAGTGAGTACAGTTCTCTGGGTCGAAGACGCCTCGTAG
Organism: Parotocinclus haroldoi; assembly: GCA_034779995.1. NCBI lineage: Eukaryota > Metazoa > Chordata > Actinopteri > Siluriformes > Loricariidae > Parotocinclus > Parotocinclus haroldoi. Next base: position 1,098 of record JAUZST010070038.1, on the reverse strand, counting down.
ACACCAGAGAGGTTCGATCTGACAGAAACGCAACGGTAACTCCGATAACTGCTTGTTACAACCCAGGGATGCGGAAGAGCATCTCTGAAAGCACTAAACGTCACCCCTTGAAGCAGTTGGGCTACAGCAGCAGCAGAAGACCACAGCGGGTGGTAATGATCGGTTTTGGTTGATGCGTGTCCAAACGAGAGCGCGGAACGATCTCGACCACATCGGACGTGCCGACGAACGCGGTCGAGCAAATGCATGTAGAATATCTGAACTGTTCACAGGTGGTCCCGGTCGTCACAGGATCTGCGACAAACTTTTGTCTAACCTGTACGCATTTCATCTCTGTTCGGGGGAGCTGAACGGTCGTCAATCCCCCAACATGCAATTAGTTACAGTTTGTAATCATTTATGCCAAATCCCAATTAAACGAGGCACCGTTTGGCTTTATGTGCCCGCGCCATGCATTGTTGCCGTTTGTTTATGGCCGTGCCTTTAGTGGTTGTTACAGGCACGTTGCTGTAATCAAACGAAGCTCTCCTGGGAGCACACTCGAATTAACTCAGTAATTACCCACAACTAATTCTCAAAGTGACACAGCCTGCTTTTCTAGAAGCCCGCTTCATTTCTCTCCGTCTCCCAGGATAAGAGATATGGCCTCTTACGGACTGAGGGAAACCACTGGACATTCGGGCAGCTCGGGAAAAATTGCCCCATGTTGCTCGGTCCATCGTCAGTGGATCATACCGTGTAAAAAAGACCTCGGGCGTATTTAATGAACGACTACCTTGGACTGTTTACCAACACGAGGTGGTGACCCTTAGCATCACGCCATCGCACACATCCCAGACGATCAGTGATGCAAACAGTGGCCCATTTGGATGCGGTAATGCCGCAGTGAGAATGAGCAAACGCTGCGGGGGAGGGGTTTGCCTCTAGCTTTAAAGGTCGCGGGTTCAACGTCATCGTCCGGCGGTGGACGACGTACATAACTACTTGTTTATTTGGCTTCTTTAGCATTTGGCGCTACCAATGCTATTGGCATTGGTGGCCAGCTCAGCGACACACGCAAGGTTATCATCTCAAGACTAGTCCTATATATATAATCTA
>JAUZST010070027.1:0-21952 GCA_034779995.1 Parotocinclus haroldoi | reverse complement strand
CACACACACACACACACACACACACACACACACACACACACACACACACACACACACACACACACACACACTAAGCTCAGCAAGCACGCTATCGTAAATAGAAAGTTTTTAAATGTCGTCCATTCAAAAAAATACAATAACAATAAGTAACAACCTTCAAACAACCATTTTGAATATAGTTTACTATAATTGTTGTTGTATAATTGTTTTGCACCTGCGCAGAAGCGTTTTGCGAAATAAATGTGTATTAAAATGCATCACCTGTGATGTGATCCTCGCGCGTCCCTCTGCGTTTGGTGTTATTTGGGCTGCAGGTTCCATTCCCCCTCTGTCCCTGTCTCCGTGTCTGCCGCGCGCGCTGACAGAACTTAAAACCCGCAGCAACCCCGGGACACGAGCGCTACTGTAGCCGCCTCGTGTTTCCTGAACCGAGCGCTCAAATGGTGAACATACAGAGAGAATGCCTCAGATGTTCAGTGGTTCCAGCAGCACCAGGAGCAGGAGGAGGAGGAGGAGGAGAAGGAGGAGGAGGAGAGGGAGGAAGGTCTAGCTGGCACTCAGCAGAAACGGGACGCGAGTGTGGCTTCTGGCTCCATCCTAAACCGCATACCAATAATTCAATAGTTTGTCTAAATAGCGCGCTTCCACTGGAGACACGAGGCGGTTTATTTATCTGAAACCAAATAGACTAATACAGTATTTCAGGACACACTACTACAAAATACTACACACTGTACCGTTTAGTGGCTGCGGCAGTACCCTGGCCCTCCAGAGGGGGCGTTCTGCTTTGCAGTTTGGAACCAGATCTGCGCAGTACGAACTCAAAACGAGCTCTTAGTAGCCATGCTATTAGCTAAACAATTCCAGTATTTCCAGTCAGGAATAGACACTTAATCAGCACTGTTATTCTGCAGAAACTAAAACAACTGCTGTCCAACTCATGTTCTTAATTTGTGGATTCATTATTAGTTACCTGCAGCACTTTAGTTTTATAGTTCATGTATTAAATTGCTTAATGTGAATAGCTTGTTTAATCATTATGACTTAATTACTGTCACTGAATTAAATATATTAACCATCACCAACATCATAAACATCATATAAATACAATCCCAAAACAGAAAAAGTTCAGTACAGTACAGAATACGCTAAAACAAACCAAAGATGTACAGTATACAGTGTTTCCTAAATGTATTTTTACTTTTTTTTTTAATTACATACAGTATAAACCCATATAATTATTATATATTCCATGTTTTTTCCTGGTCATACATCCACTCCTTCAGTTCAGGCCTGAAACCCACTTTGTAAGGTTGCCATTCCTTTTCCATCACAATTAAAATACATTTTGGTAAAGAGGATACCAAGTGATTTCAAGTTTTAGTTGTCATTTCGTCTATTTTTCTTGTGTAACGGCACGTGGTCGTTGTCGTATTTTTCATTTCATAATTCTCCACACATTCTTGATTAGTGACAGGTCAGGACTGCAGATAGGCCAGTCCAGTCCCCATACCCTCTTCTTCTACAGTCATGCCTTTATAAGGTCTGCACATGTGGTTTTGCATTGTCTTGTTAAAAAAACTTTATGGACATTACTGGAAAAGATTTGTTCCTACTCTCTGTTTCCACTGGGTGATGGTCCATCCTAGATACCCCAGAGCCCAGAGAAGTTGATTCTTCTGCTGGACATGGTTAAAGTGGTTTTGTGAATGTAACTGTGTTTGAGCTGGATAAAGGTTTGATAAACTAATCCCTTGCCCCTGTGGTTCTGTCATCTATTAATGAATAATGGCTATTGATGCAGTGCCATCTGAGAAATCCTGCTTGTATGAGAGACCCAACTCTGCTGGAAGGCACCTTCCAGACTCAAACCCAGGTCATTGCGCTAGTGGGCTAGCATGTTAAACCAACACTCCACTCTGCCACAGTTGGGTCCTTGAGCAAGGCCCTTATAAATGGTATTAACTGTATGTCGCTTTGGATAAACGATGTAAACATAAACGTAAATGTAGTACAGATTCAGAACAGCACCAACCCGATACTGTCTGATTAATAAAGGCTTCGCAAGGCTTGAGCTGGAACCAAAAAAGTCTTGGTGATTCTGGTAACCACTCATTTTGTGAAATTATGCTGCCTGCTGATTGGAGATGTGAAATGAAGTCAAGGGACGCACATGCTTTCCCTTGCGCCCATGTAATTGGCGCGTTGCTTTTATTTGTGTTTATTTTTGACGATTTAATGAAGAAACTGTGCAGAACATCAGGCGAGTGACTCATTTTCCTTCTGAACCTGAAGTCAGGGAGAGAAATAGAGAGACCGCTAAGTACCCCTGCCTTTACGCCTTTATTCCCAAACTGGGTGGCTATGTGCTGTGACTCACACTGCCAGTGGTAGGCAATACAGTCAGTACTACAGTATTGGTCCTGTTGATGTCCCCATGTGCCCCATGAGCCCCTGCATATCACTTCTATCATGATAAAGATTGGAACACTAAAGCATTTTTCTTACTCAGAATGTAAACGGGGAGTAAATTAAGTTTTCTTAAGGCTGAGGGCTGAACATACGTAAACTAACAGTTGGACCTGAATATAAAAACAAAAAAGCTAAGCAAACTGTCTGCACTCAGTGTTCCTAAAATGTTTTAGGTCATCTCATTTCTTTTTTGGAAATAGCAGACACCCCTCTGTGTTGCTTCGATGTTTAAGCAGTAATTTAAGCAGGATAATCATAAATGTACAGGGATCTGTTCACCTCTCTTGCTCACTGTCCCCTGTGACCAGCTGACTAAAAGAACATCAACACAAGAGTGTTTTACAGCATTCCAGTCCAGCTAAACTGGCTAAATTAGACATAAAACTTTTGTTTTGATCTTTTTCCCTATGATTCTGATTAGGTGGACACCCTCTATTCGATAGTCATTCTTGTGACAGACTTGTCTTATATGAATTCACCCATTTTCCATCACTGTATACAGAGTCCTGTAAACGTGCTATATTTAGGCATACTGCATTGGCAGTAGCACAGTCTCTTGCTGTCTGTCTCTCACGCACGCACGCACACACGCACGCACACACGCACACATGCACACACGCACGCTGAGAAAGAGAGAGTAAGTGGGGTCAAAGGGTGCTCATTTCCTGTAATTACTGCCATGTCTACACCTCTTCTTATTACAATCTCAAAGGCTCCTTGATTGCCACTGTGTGCCATTTTTCTGGAGCCTTTAATATCTCCATCATTTAAAGTGACATTTTCACACCAGCCACAGACCTTATATGGGGCACAGGCAGAAAGGGAAGGTTACACTCTTAAGGCCACTTATATAAAAGCCACAGACAGATTTGTTAAAATCATTGGTCTTGTCTTGGAAAATATAAATGGGTTGATGGCTGCCGGACAATTACACCTATTAGAGACTTTGTGCATTTTTCCTCCAACCGCTGTGTTCTTTCCTTTTCAGTTTTAAAGAGTTTCCCAAAATACAGAGGCGGCTATGAAGCTTGCATGCCACTTGTGTTTCCATTGGCTCTGACGTTTCTTCGCATGTTCTTGCCTTTTAAAGTTCGCCGTTTTCAACGAGCCAGATAAACTTGTGTCTTTGTGGTGTTTAAGTTAACAAGCTTTCATTAAAAGTTTAGAACAGGGTTGAGTGACAGGCGAGACAACGAGATTATGGCACCTAGTACTGCACGGTAGTCCGGGATTTTTGAACTTTGGTTACTTTAGTCAACTTATGATCAATGGTATCCTGTACAGTCGCAGATTAACAGCGCTTGGTGGAATCTTTCCAGCGTCCAATCTCTAATGTACCATGCAACCTGTGAAAACAGAGGAAAACGTCAAGATAATCCACAGTAGTCAGTCATCCCACTTTTTTACTCGTTCCAGGTTCAACCCCCGCCCAAACCCTTCCCACTGGGTGCTGAGAACCGACGAATACATCCTGATAAAAACTCAACAATAATATGATCGTTGGTCGAGTGCCACCGAGAGCTCACGAGCTAGACAGAAAACCTTTCCTTTGTGATCTGTAAATACCGGCGTGTCTTCTAACCAAGAAGGTGAATCTAAGGTATTGAAGAGCAACCCATGCCAGACCAAAATCTGAAACGATTTTATCTGCTGCTGGTTCTTAAATAATAGTCTGAATGTAAACAGTCTAGACTAGTCTGTCTTGAAACGCATGCCTGAGCCGCCAGGCATGGATATTTTACCCATCTTGGCATCTATATGGATAATCTGATACCAGAGCAGTAAACACTTTAAGATCGCTTAACACACCAGTACTGGCAGGTCTCAGTAGCAGTGAGAATTTGGTTATAAATCGGGAGTAGCTTTAATGAACTCACCATACACTCCGTGAAGCTCTGAGCTCTACATGCTACTTCTCCTTGTGGACTAAACTCTATGAAATTCATCAGCCCGAGCAAGAGGATTGTCACGACCAGTGCAGGCTCCATTAATTCTGCAGAGGCCTCTGAAAGGGACAGGTCCATACACACAGTCAGACACTGTGGTATTTGCACATTCATTTCTGTTTATTTATTGTTAAATAAACAAGCGTTTCATTTACACATTGTGGATGAGAACGTCAGAACGCACACGCAGTGTTTTCTGCATCAGACTACTGGGTTCGGCTTTAGGGAAAGTTGACTTGTATGACTTTGTTTGCCTGCACATGTGTGTGTTTAATGGCCGTGATGCAGTACGCTCATTTTGGAATTGAATGAAAACACATCTCGCTCTCTCCGGCGAGGCAAAGCCACTTCTGATATTTGGACGCAGCTTTTACTATCCATTAGCTTCTTTATAAAATATTTCAACCCTATCGCTGCAGAGCTGTGGGATCACTCCACTTCAAACAGCAAGTTTTTATATCCAGGAATAATCATACGCCCAGACGCACACACCGTCCCATGCTTCACGCCTTCCACCGCACCCTGACCTTAGAAACGGCTCTGCTTACCAAAAGACATGCTACATACAAGTAAATTAAATTAAAAGGAAGAAATGGCCCTCTTTTCTTCAATAGGTGAGAGAATATTGTGTGGGACAGTGTGGCTTAGTGGTTAAGGCTCTGCACTACTAATAAATAGTTATGAGCTCCATTAAGCTACCACTATTGGGCCGTTAAGCCAAGCCTTCATAACTTAACTGCTTATATGTACAGTACTGTGCATCATTAGATTATCTACAAAACTGTTTAACAAAGATATAATTTGTAAGCAGTATTAAAAAAATGCAGCTTCTATAGGTCACATTGGCAAGTATTTAACGCGATCCCCCCTTACACTTGATCAATAGCAGCATCTGCCAGCATTTGTGATGACCCTTCTACATCTTAAAGAAGCTTGATCATGAATGGTCTGTACTCTATATACTGCACTAGCTATAACTTTCAAAGCAGTTTTCATTTCCCTAAACGATGTGTAATCATATATTACAAGGAATTACAGACCGATGTTTTTCTTTACTTAGTTTCAGCTTTTTCATAACATATTACTGATTATTAGAACACAGAGAAAAAAAGATTTCTTTGAAATCGGTCATTTTGTATCCACTCTTTTTAGGATAATCTATGGTACTTCTAACTCCTGCAATCACTTTAAAACATTCTTTATCGCCACCATTTAACTAGACTATCGTAGATTTACACTAACCAAGTCAGCAGACACACTTATCCAGAGAGACTCATTGCTGATCATGATATAATCCAGCAGTTGTTAGTGTGTCATGCTTAAGGGCCGAACAGTGGCAGCTTGTACATGCTGGGAGATTTGAATCCTAAACCTCTGGGTCCATATTTCATACTTTAAAAATGGTTTAGTGTTTAAACAAGCTGATATTTTTGGTCAGTATCTCTCTCCCTGAGAGCTGGCAGACGGTCTCGGTGTTAATGTTCCCAATGAATTAAACCTGCTCACAGATTCGGTTTCACATCCCAGAAATTCCTGTCCTTCAGTCAAACATGCTACATTTGTTTAACGATGGTAGTTGGCCATGTCCTTCCCGTGCCTAACCTCTGAGACAGAGAGACTGAGAATGAACGAGAGACCAGGGAGGAACAGAACATCTGTACATGCCTGCTCCGAAATGGCCTGATTTACTAGATGGTCGAATCTACTGGATGTTATTGTAAGGATCTTTAGTGATTTGCATGCAGGTTCGCTCAGGTTTAGGTCTGCACCGTGCTGTGCTGCACTACAAATTAACAGAACGACCGAATAGGGACGTAGCATGTCTGACTGGACTACTCCCATAACGATTTACTACTATTCTAACAACAGGTTTTTTTTTTTTGTTTTTTTTTTTTTTACAATCAGTGTACAATCGGACAGAATTTACTTATAAATGAAACGTAATAATAGTAATAATTGTAAGAGTCAAACCTGCAGAATATGAGAATATTTAAGCATTCTGGATGAATAAGAATAGCTTAAATCACATTTAATTTAAGAATGTGATAAACTTGACTTTCATTTCTGTAGATTTGAGTACAGGAGGGGTGTGTGCTAATCACTGTTATTAGAACGAGAATCAGAATCACTTCATTTCTCTGCAGTGCAGATTGGAGTTAAAAAAAAAAAAAAGCATCCTCTGTTACACACGATTGGTTCAGTGAGGTGACCAAATCAGAACACGGAGGGGGTGTGGTTATCATAACATCAAATGAGGTGGAAAAACTCTCATTGCTTTGAAAGTAAGCAGCAACATGTGAGCTTGCTGTTACAGCTGCACTTACATCCCCCCTCTGTGTTCTGATTGGTCGCCTCACTGAAGCGGTCGTGTTTAACACCGCCCTCAGATTACACCTTCCATAATGCAACTACAACGAGCACAAGGAATCAGTGTTAGTGATGACACCAAATTTGGGTTAGCTTTAGTCTTTTGACTAAATTTGACAGATTCAGCTTTAGTCATAATTTAGTCATCTGAATTGTTTTGAGTTTTAGTCGACTAATTATAATAAGATTACATTCGACTAAACCTACAGTACATTCAGTCGACTAAAATATGAAACTTATAGGTTGCAATACGTAAATTCTTTTTAAAAAAATGTCATCGTATTATTGAAATAATCATATGCACAAAATTAAACATGTATTAACCAGTTATGAAAGAGTAGTAGTGTTTCAATGTGCAACAAACAGTAACAGATTTGACTTAAGATTTAGCTTAATCTAAACTAAATCCGATCTGATGGGACGATGCCTTTGCCAAACATTTTCTCGTTTTTCTGAGTTAACAAAAGTAGTCAATTCATTTCGTCCTAGTCTTTCAATTATTTTATTTTAGTCCTCGTCTCGTTTTTTTTCCATTAAGAAAGGTTATTTGTCGAAATTAACACAGTAAGCAATGTGTCGTGAGTGAAATATCTATGACAAAATTGTTGTTGGTTCTTCTGGTTCTGCCTTAGCTGGAGCTGGAAGGAATGATGGTAGAACATATGGACCTGCCTGACCGATCACTGGTACACTATCCCAAAAGTTCTCAGTCATGTTATTCTTGATATTATTCATATGGAGCCACCTGCGCTACCTGCTGAATAACGACCTAGTGAATAATGACACCTGGATATTTAGACAGTTCAGGCCCAGGATCAGCTAACCCTGGTAACAGACCAAACAAACCCATATCAATAAAAGCATGTTTGGGGTCTGAATTGAGCCTCGCTGCTTATAGGAATGTATCTACAAGGGGTTTCCCTGGGATTTAGACTCTCTTAGTCTCTTTCAGTTGACCACAAACAGAATCGTTTATTGCATATAATAACAGTAGGACACTAGATAAATTCACATTTCATTTGCCGTTGCATAGATGAAACATCAACCATCAGATCAGCTCAGCTCAGCAATAAGAGCAGGTTATGGAAACACTGCTTATGTCCGTTACCCATCCTTAGCCTTGTCATTGGCTAGTGCCAGGTAACGAATGTTAGCCACGCAGCCAGCCGCAGCCTCCTGGAGCGCCTCGTCAGTGGATCCAATCATGACAAGCAGCAGCTGCAGCACACAAACCAAGAACAAAAAAGAGAAACATTTCAAAACCACAACCATGATTCATCAAAACACTGGCCACGAAAATCTTATCCACAGCACCACAGAGGTTCAGTCTGGTCTGTGGGGCTGCAGTCAAATTTTGTTAAGATTTAAGGCTAACTGCTCGCTCGAACATCCACGTATCAGGACCAGAGAACAAAACAAAAAGTCAGGGGGATCAACACAATGAGATTCAATTTTGGATTTTTTAAAGAGCCGTCTATCAAAGAAAAGTTAAAATATCAGTATATCAACGACGTGCGATGAGGCACACGAGAATAATACGTTCATTTTTAAATAGCTGGGAACTTACACAGAGAGATTTGGTGGGTATTATCTTATTGAGACCGTGGAGACTTTCTACATGGACCATTTACATTACATACTCCCCGTAATCTTTTAAATGATTCAGAAACACGATACATAACGCTACTCCACCCATTCATATGAAGACAGTTGCATTGCTTGAAAATATTATTCCAAGCATTTTTTAAATATGTGACTACCCTTGATCAGTGCTACATGATACAATGATCTAGCTCCAACCCCCAAGAAAAGCGAGGAGTCTCTGGTGGGTTGGAAATACATCCAGGCAAACACTTTTTCAGACATGGGCCAACGAATAAAGAATTTGCACCAATCTCCAAATGAAAACAAATAAGAATAGCTGTGAATTCAGAGGGAACAAAGGTGACCTGCTTTTAGGATAGAAACATCACGATGTAATGCACAGTTTTCTTCCTTTACACAGCAGTTTCAATCATGTTTGCTATTTACAAACATCTTTTGGCCTTAGGCAGGGGCAAATCATATTATTTAGTGTTTGGTGTGACCCCTTTTTTCTCCAAATGAGACGACCTACGAGAACTGTCTGGCTAAGCAATTTCAAACATCCTTCTTCCTACTATTCAGAAACAGTCGCTTATTATAATGTAAGATAATGTTAACAGAAGAGGCAGTCTGTGCCATTGCCACATTGTGGCTACTCTGTATGGCATGGTTTGCTATACTTGTCGTTCATTCCTATTTGCATGGCTGGTGAGGAAAGCCGTGATGGCAAATCTAAATAAACATACATTTGTGGCAAAAGTTAAACTTAACGTTGGCTTCACTGATATCCAGAAAACAAGAATCAGCTTTGTAATGAGGTCAGTGTGGCTATACAGCTGGCTCTAATGTTTTCTGAATTTCCATTGTCTACATGAACATGTAAACTAAATTCTCAAACATACATGGACAGTCCTGCTAAATAGTGATCTCTCTTCTTTCAAAAAGGCTCACTGCTAACAGGTTCAGAAAATAAAGCTCTTTATTTACTATTGGGGGCATTTAAATGGGTTTAACTGAAAAAGTGCTATGGATATGACACATTCGTAGAAAGTCAGTATACCAGCCTTTTTCATTTGGGATAAATTTTCCAACAACGGTGCCAATTCCACAGAACTATTCCAAAATCTACTCCTGGAAGACCCTTTCTGAAGATTGAATGATATATTGGCAGGAAAGATGGGATGAAATTAATTATTAAACCCAAGTTTTGGGTGTTCTCAAACTCTGGCCTAGAGGTCTCCCATTTTTTGACGGTGTGAACCCAGGATAAAGCATACAACCTGTTCAATTCAAGGAAATTCATCCAACAATCAAGGGAAAGATAAGCTCATAAGCTAAATGTGATAGACAGTAATATACGGTACATTCCTATCTGGGAAATTATCTAACCAGTTGTGTAAGGAAACCAGATATATGACAGAGAAAAAAGGCAAGTTTGTCATATGTAATTAAAACATAAGGATATAATAGTTCTATTTGCAGGCACATTTATCCAGTTCTAAATAAATTAATTAAAATTGTGGATAGAAGGCTTCAATAAAGTAGACTTTGGTTGTGATTCAATGCACTTAACATATCACAGCAAAGTATTATTATATTATTATATATTATTATTATTATATATTACAAATTTCTCGCCCTACAACTACCTACAACTGAGAATATCACTGGGCAGGTGAACACACCCGATATATGATTTCATAAATAGTGACAAATGGCTAAAGTGACATATAAGAACGATCCAGAGAATAACAGCCCTGAGCTCACGTGAATAAGCATACTGCATTAGTACTGCATATACAACCTATATATTCTTCTATTTTATACCCTTACTGAGATTTTTTTGTCTTATTTTTCTTATTGCCAGTGCAGCACCAAATAAACCCAAATTAACACATTAATAGATCAGAATGTTAATGTGTTAGATTGGTACAACCAAGTACAGGTATGCACCGTTTTACAGCCACATTCAGTTCTGTGAAAAAGGACTCTGACCGAATTGGATGTTGTGCAGAGATTAAAACAGTCACATAGCCTTTTAAATGCTACTATATGGAAAATATAGAAGGTATTTTCACAAGAAAACTGTATGCATATGCAAATCACACAAAAAAATCATCAGAGATGCATGAAAATACAAGTGTGCTGCAGCCATACACACAGCATCTGTAATGCAAGTGCATTTAGAAAATACAGTAATGTACTGCTGGAGTTTATGTAGGGTAAAGCTGTAACACTTGGCAAAACGCATCGATAGACATTATTAGAAAAAGCATGAAAGATCAGCCAGATGAAGCAGAGAATTAACGAGTGAATGTGAACCAGACTAGACTGTTGACCAGAAACTACCACTTTCTGTGACGAACAACAAAAGTTTTTAAACTCTTTTCAAACTAAAAGAGATATTCCAAATCTGATTTCAGCAATCTATTTCTGAGCCAATTCTGATCTTCTTTAATTATCCTACAGGGTGACCTTCTCATTGGCGTGGCTTTCAAGTTGGTGGCCATGTTCTGGACATAGCCTAAAGGATACACCCCCCACCCACCCATTACTTGTTGGCGTATTCAGATATTTCATTTTCCCTTTTGTTTCTGAAATAAAACAGGTGACTTGTGACTCGCCCTGTATATTGTAGGATTCCGACTCGCTCTAGATAAGGGCATCTCCTACATGCTCTATTCATTTACAAATGTGTGTTATTAAACAAGATCCTAATGTAACAGCCGATCCACAGTCTAACAGAAACGTGCTGACATGCTTGATGTGCTGAATATGTTGACTTTGTTACTGAATCCTGCTTTAAGCTTATTATCAACAGAAGTATAAATTATTTCACACCATAAATTATATTCCATATTAATTTATTTTGAGCATCACTACATTTCATATTAGAAAAACTAGACTGTAATATATATATATAAAACACAAATCAAACAGATCTTTTGCTCCACTTAATTTTTTTGGCTGCTCCTTGTTCACAGATTTGCTCATTAGTGTTCTATAGCTGGATTCTGTAAAACTTGTAAAAATGGACTGTGTATTATAAAAATTTCTATAAAACATAAGGGAAATGACGCAGCCATGTGACGAGACTTCAGTGTTAATATCTTGGTTAGAACTCAAAGCATGGACTCTGGAGCTCCGCTGGATATTTCCATGTGTTTCTGGTTGTAATCCAGAATCCAGAGCTACTGTGCAGTATTATCTTTGTCTTCACGTCATGTGCATGAGGGTAAGGTTCGACTGTGAACCCGGGCTCCTTCCGTGTTAGACACACACACACTTCGGCCTGTGCAGGCATTTATGTGGTCGACACATTGCCAAGGCTCAGAAAGGCGAGACATTCCCAAAATTCCCAGCTCAAAGATAAATAGTGAAAGGAAAACACAAATCTTCTATCTGTGAGCTGGAACCAGATTCCAGGATTTAATTGACATTGCAAAAAGCTGAGAAAATAATAGACTCTCCTCTTTGGTTTGTTGTTTTGTGAACATTTTGGCTGCTTTATTTGGAAAGGCTACTACCACTTTCTTTAAAAACATTCCACTTTGTCTCCTCTGGGAAAAAAAAAAAAGTGTGGATCGGTTAACAGTTTCAGCTGGAGTGATTTTCTCATTCACTGTAAAACGTCAGAGAGGCAAAAGGACACGAACACACGAGGCTACGGAAACATGCCGGCCACTTCAGACAGCCTTCTTTTGTGAGCAGCTGGAGAACGCCAGCATCTGCGTGCCAACCTGCTTAGAATGTTATTCATTTGTAGCCTTACAGCCAACTCGACCTGGGCTTATTATAAAACGAGTTTGGAATAAACGGAAAAAAGAACACAAGATGAGATTTGGTTGGGCATTGAGGTAAATTTGCAGACAGATGTTGCAGGTTGGACTGAAGGTCCTGCGCAACAGCAGCTTTTTTTGGTGATAAATATGTGTGGGCAAGCATTACCCTGCTGAAAATTGCCATTTGGAAGACCTGCCATGAGAGGCAACATATTGCTGAACAATTAGTGTCCCTCATATCACTGCTAGGGGCGACTGACTGTATTATGTGATGTCTGCCCAGATCATCACACCAGCAGGCCTTCATAATTGATTCCCAAACAGAACCTGGATTCATTCAATTCAAGACGATACAGTTTAAGATTTGTATAATCACTCACTGCAGTGAATTTCTGTAATGTAAAAGCATTTCACATAATTAGTCCGAAGACCATCACTATGTAGTATGGAATCATTATGACACTGTGATTTTCTAAAATCTTTGATCTCCGGTGCTAAGACTGGTTTCTGTTTCTTAATATCCTGTGAAAAAGCATAAAAGGCAAACCCTGTAAAAGCACACTCGCGTGCGCACACCTTTGCTCCCACACTTACTCTGTCACGCATGGAGGCGTTGTGGTGTTAAGTGCTAGGGCGGTACGCTGCTGTTTCCTGTCGAGGGGAGCTTAAACCCCTCCAAAGACTAAAGTCTTGGGTACACCTGAGACCCATTAGTGTAGCTGTTCTTACTAGAGCAATCATCACTCTCTATTAGCCTGTCCTTTCTCTAACATTCTCTCCCTGCAGCAGTGAAACTTAAACACTAGCTGAATGCGTTCGAGTCATGTCTGAATTGAATGTTTGTACGTAGGGCTGCTTGTTGACAGACCTCAGTCTTGCTGAATTTTGTATTTTTGCATTGTGTATCTTGGTGTGCCAGCCAGTTTGTGTACAACGGTAAGAGAAACTATATTAAAGTCACTAGTATTTGTGTGCCTATCTATAATACCTTAAGATTAAATAATTTGGAGACTGCACATACTACACTAAATATATCTGAACAAAGGTCATTTCAATCCTTTTAACTTAATCTCTTCACCATACAAGGTCATGTCATAACTTCCTGCCATTTTATGTCCATTCATGTGTTTACAATTAAGTAAATATATAGATGTCTTAATGTTCGGTACAATGCCACCTTATGTATCACGCCCATTTAAGGTTCACCGAAAACAGCAGCTAAAAAGTGAGAACGTATTATGCCAGCTCAGGCTTATTTGTACTGGCTCCCAGTTCTGCTCTTAATGGGTATCTCTTAATCCTCGTATATTCTCAGCTTGCTTTCATCTTCTGTGCATCAACGATCGCTGAGATCGCCGTTGCACAATTTGACGGTAATTCCTATCGCTTGAATTAAACTTGAAGGGGATCGCATGTCTAGCATTGAGTATTTGTCAAGTGTTATCTCACTGACCCTCAAGCAGAATTTATAAACAAATGGTTCTAATTAGTAGCCAGATCATGATAATTTTAGGTATTGAGTTGTTGTGTGTTATTGTGTGATGGTATTGCGTGGTGTGTTCTTAATGTTACTAAATTCTCATTTTGTCCTCTTATATTGATATTTCTAGAATTTTGACTCTTTTTTTGTACGTTATGTGAATGGGCTTGTAAATGTTGACGGAAATATGAAGTTCTGATATTACATACAGCACTTTGGATCAGCTACCATTGTTAAAAGGCTATATAAATACATTTTACCTACTTACTTTACTTGTACTAGTTAAAATATATGTTTCGAACGATGTAAAATGTTTGTTAACAAATCTGGGGACTGAACACTAACGAAAGTGGGTCCGAATTTTTCACGTGCCGATGTTCTATATTCTGTCTGCAAAATTTCGAAACACTTAAGCTTGTTCATTCTTTTTCAAAGAGCAGTCAGACACACAACACGCAGTCTGCAACTCCTACAGGTTTATCGTAATTTTAACAGAATGCCAAAATGTTGTCTTTCTGCTTAAAAAGTATTATAAATAAAAAGTATAAATAGTACGATAAAAAATGCTTGTGGACAGAGAGCCAGTTGACCAAAGTTCAATAATGTAGCACATTTAGCATGAAGGTTGCATTTTTTAGGATCAGGTAGTTTGCAATTGGATGGAAAACGGTTTCTGACATATAAATCGAACCACAGAGGGTTCAAGAACATCGTTATATCAGACCCGTACAAGCATATTTATTCTGTACCACTTTGAAATTTACTCTTCTCTATTTTCTCTTTTTCTCCTTTTATCTGTCATCCTCCCCAGACTTTCTTCACGCTTATCCTAACACTCTGCTTTGCTTGAAAACAGTGCCAAAAAAGTAAGAAGAAGGGAGGGGGTCTTACTGTCCATTATTTAAAATGTGGTACTTCAAAAGGGTGCCAACCTTTAAATAGACAGACGCACACATATGAGAAGATCCACATTCCTTATATGTCTCATACAGAACAGAGACTTGTAATACACAAAATGCTCTGACCTTCAGACACACTACAGCAGCCTTATGAGAGAAGACAGAAGAGATACCAAACAGCAGGAGTGTGTTTTATATTGTCATCTGTTCTTCATATCCAACAGCCTCAACCTGTGCTCTGCTCAGCATGACTAAGAAAAACAGAAGTGAAACATGCCTACTGCCTTACATCTTTCCCCTCAGCCTAGCTATGCTTCTTCTTCTCAGTTATCATTCTCTTATGCATGATGTCTGCTTCGGGTTCTTTGTATTAACAGAGCACCGAAAAACAAGTAGAACACAAGCAGCAATCAATGCAAGTCTGCATGGCAATGGCACACCCCAGCAATCTACCAACTCTCCCAAATACATACCAGATAGCAGGATCTGGCAACCGATACCGACTGAACTACCCTCACATTAAAACGGCTGATAATTGCCATCTGCATTTTGTAATTTGCTTCCATTCACTTCAGAATGCTTTTGCTTTTAATACCTAGTGGCGGAGGTCTGGCTGCAGACATCTGGGAGGATTTATGGCTTAAAAAGCAAACTTCAGGGCAGCAGCGGCAAGAGAAGAGATTACTGAAACGCATCCCAATAGAACAAATTGTAGGGTATCGATTTAAAGAGACTGCTATTTATACACAGAACGGTATATTCACAAACAAAAATAGATTCTCAGTGTACAGTATTTGGAAAGTCAGAGCAGAGGAGAAAAATGCAAAGTGTTTATAAAACTACAAAGAATGTAATCACCAAAGCCTTTATAAATATCACTCCATGTCTCAGAATATTAATATAAATTACATTATCAAACGTTTGTGTGATAAATAAAATGTGTAGGGTCGTTTACTCATCTAACCTCCTATATAAAACTCTAGATGATGGTCAGCAACACATTAAAAGGTGTTTTGAATGGCTTATTATCTCAATCTCTAAATCCTTCTTTTCTACTTTGTGTATACAGTATATATCACTGCTTCTTAGAGAGATAAAAAAACAACTTAATATGCAAATAACTGGCATGCATCTTGGTCTAACATATAGCCTACTACATAACCCAGACATCACTGAAAGGGGTATAAAATATACATGAACCAGGTAGTGATTTCCCCATAGGCAATGATAATATATGGTCTCCCGCTATCCGAATCTTCACTGTCTGAACTATTTGCCAGAACAAGGTAGATTAAGATGGCAGAATTTGACTCTATACAGTCAGGGTCATGTGCAGGAAGGCTGAGCACCCTTTGTGCACCTTGCTGTGTGCACAGGGCACTGTCATGGTTAAAACAGGACAGGTTCTCCCTAAGAAGAACAATTCTCGTGAATGACAGTCCATGCTGTGCCATAAAAGTTTCTCTTTATTGGAACTAAGGGATCTAAACCATCAACAAGGAGCCCAGAATGTTAAACCCCACCTGTTCTGTTTTCTTACTGACTGGAGATCTAATCTAAAAACAGTTCAAAGAAATCACAATCCTGGATCAGTTCTCCTGATAAAAATGGGTTATGCTTCTTACATGGAAACAGATTCATGTGATAAACAAACTGTTTAGGTGCCACAGTGACAGTGGAAACAAGACCTGCCAGGAATATCAGCATTTTTCTTAGGCGTAGTCTTTTATAATGTCTTTTTTTTGGATGTGTAGATACATGACCAAGAACAGACAGTGTACAACTAACATTACACTACAATTACACTAAACATCAACCACAAACCAAATGTCCAAGGTTTCTTCCACATTACCATTGGATTGCCACCAGTAAACACTGAGAAAATAGACCACTATCAATTCTAAAGTCATTTGAAGCCATTCACATGGAGTCAGAGTTTATAAAAGTGAACATGACCCTGTATGAATCATGCGAAATAAGCTATAATGTAATACCAACGATAATGCATCATAGTTAAGGCTAGGCTTGTATTTATATATTTTTGCTGCAATTTTCTATGGACTATGCTGCAAGTAAATGCTTTAATTATATTTTATATACAGCAGCAATTTCATACGGTAGTTTGTTAATATTTGTGGTTGTGGAACTAAAAGACAAGAATAAATACAAATAAAATCATGTTTGGTAATTTCATCACAGTCGCCTATGAGTATGCTATCCCTATAAAGCCTGTATTGGTAACTGATTATAATTGATTAAGTTCAACAAAGGATTTGCAAGGAACAAACCTGAACATACAAATCATGCATTTAACAACATTTTGGTAAAAACTAACATTTGTGGTCTTCTCAGGTCTCTAAATGCATTTTGTACAGGGCTGGCCAACATTAGACAACTTTGAGAAGATTCTGTCTGGTACCCTTTCACATCTACAGAGTTTTGTTGCAGAGTAGCCCAAGACTATAACTGAGCGGAGGTATTGTAAGGTATCTTTTGAGATTACTTCTTATCATGCTGCACAAGAAAACCAGGTACAATGGTTGGTCAGTAGTATGTTTATTATTAACGTGCAACTTGCTTTAAAGACACCCAGAATATCATTACCTTTCTCTAGAAAACTGTGCAACCAAATATGAAAACTCTATTTTAAAGTCCCCTTTGGGATAAGCCAGAGAAGTCCCATGGTGAGCCACTTGCGATAATAACAAACATGTTGCACCAAAACTGGACCAAGTCTGACTAAAGACAGTTTGATTGTCAGCTTATACTGATTGTGCAACATTATGTGATTTTGATTCGATACTAAAAAGACTAGAAAAATCATCTGAGACTGTGAAATCACCGGAAAATCATTTAACATAATGCCAGCATATACATGTAATGCACAGAGCTTGTTATGTGATCATTCTGCTGAAAGTGTGACAGAAGTTCAGTATTCATACACAGCGATTTCAAATTTAGATGTGCTAAGCTAAAACTCTTAAAACTCATCATTAATCCTGTCCTTGTACACTTCTCTTTCTGCACTCGATACTCGAGTCGTTTCACTCCTGAGTCGTTTCACAAAACTGCCATTTGTCTACAAATGTCAATCAGGTAACTGTTTAAAAACAGATTTGTATTGATAATTTAAAAAATATTTAAACACATTTATACAAATTTACACACATTTACACGTTTTTTTTTGCCAAACTGTAACAGTAGACAGGACCTATCATAAATTAGAATAATTCTGTAACAGACACTGAACATTGTGCTCAAAACATGTGGACTCAGCACTAAGGAAACATGGTTATGAAAGCTCCCTTGTAGAAACACCGGCAGAAAGAGTTAAAGCGACTTTACTCAGAACTCTGAACATACCCGCGCTCATAAAAACATAATAGAAGCTTGAAAGAATCGTTCAATGCTCTTTCAAATTTTTATGAAATATTCCAATTAAATATTATTATGTTCCTTTTGGGCGGAATAAATTGCGTAAATTATTGTATAAGGCCAGTGTTTGTTGCTTGTAAAGTTGGGATGACAGAAGCAAAGCAAAGCCTGGTCTCTAATGACTTTTCCAGGGTAAAATACTTTCTTCTCAATGCTTAATTTCCGACGCTTGAGCAAAGGGGCTGGGTTCTACATCATTAATAACAGCCAGCAAGCAAGTTACTATCTGAACACGAAAGAGAGAGCGAGAGAGAGAGAGAGAGAGAGAGAGCAAGAGTGAGAGAGAGCAAGAGTGAGAGAGAGAGAGAAAGAGAGAGAGAAAGAGAGAAAGCTCTGAGCTGCTACATGTTGTTAGGAATCGGTTTCTTGCTTTGAAATATGGCTGCAATAATATCAGGAGGCAGCCCTACGTTTTACATCCCTTCATAAATTAGGCTAAGGTTCAGACACTGCCTCCCTGATATACGCTCTCTTAACCATTTGAATGTTAGGAAATATTGTTTTAACACGGATTTTGCCCCACCATTACATATATTATATGTAAAAAGGAGCCAAGTGGTCCAGCCTACCTTCTGTGATAAATTGGTATACTGAGGTACAGCTGCCAGATGCTGCTATTGCTAAGTCTACGGGGAGGTCACACCACAAACCTGCCTCTTTTGCCTACAGAAGCCTCCTCGGAAACAGCCAACCGTGCTTGTATGATGCCCAAATCCATCATCTTAAAAAGGCTATTTAGCAAATGCCCTTACATGCATAGAGATTTACAATTAGAACAGATTCAATCTCACAATCCAAGAACCTGTTGGTTCAGGATCTTGCTCAAATACCCAACAGTGGCTTTGGATTTGAACTCAGAACCTTCTGGTCTGTTGTCCAGTACTATATCCCTGAAGAATGATGTGTACATCACTTGGTTTGTGTAGGGTTTAGGTGTTTAGTGTTTTCTTTTTCTTTTTTTTTCCAATTTGTTGTGCGGTTGGATAAATATCTGCAATACATAGCTTACTTCTCTGCTTTCCAGTCTAATACAGCTTGTACATATGACTGTATAATATTATGACAATATTGAAGTGCTTTGTGAAAGCTGACCATTTTAATTAAAAAAAAAAAAACAAAAAACATCTGCTGTATATTTTTTCCCCACAATGACCACATACACACACACACGCACACACACGCACACACGCACGCACACGCACACGTCAATATATGATTAGGCCTGAGCAAATCATTTTCTTAAAGAAAAGAAGATAACATCCGTAATAAGCAAATTTAAATATGGTATTGTGTAGATTACTGGCATAAATTGTCCCATGCCAGTTTTTAGCTTTAATTTTTAGTTAACATGTAAAACCTTTAGAGCAATCTGCACGTTACGTAAACTTTCTTTCATCAGAGAAACATGTAACTTCTCTAGAGGCACTTAAACTCACTTAAGACTGTAGGTACGAATGCGCACACACACTAGACGTCTGTGATGTGGCTTCAAACTGGACTGAATAAATAAATGAATAAATAATTAAATGGGATAGGTTTCACGAAATGACTTTTGCAAATTGGACATTACTCTTCTAAAACACTTAATATTCAGGCCAGACTTTAATTATGGGCCGAGCTAAACCACATTTACTGCAGCAGCACATTAAGTTGCTACTCTCCTCTAAAGGAACATGGGAAAAAGGGACTTGGCTGCAATGGTACAACCACTTTCCTAATTTATTTGACTGTCCTTGTTGGGGAGTAGAGCCCGGGGAAGCATTTTACCACTCTGTGTTTGCAAACATTTTCTCATGTGAAACTCCAACACTGGAAAAAACCCAAATGTGGGCGGATTTACATATCTGCAAAACATCTAGTTATCCACTGTGATTACACCAGAATTACAGTTCGTACATCAGCTACGTTCTGACTCAGAGCTTCAACTAAGAATATCTATTGCTATGTCAGACTTCCTGTCTGCACTCAATTGTAAAGCTAACATTAGCTAGTTAGCAGAGCTTTGTAACATAGCAAAGAAAGTAAAACCAGACTGGTGATCGAGTAACATTACTCTTCTCTACCAGTGTGAAAGAGTAAGGCTGGACAATCGGGATTTCCCCCATATTCCTCCTTATGACTCATAGAGAAGTTAATATATTAACAATATAACCAACATAGCAATTCATGATCATTCCCATACCACATGCAGACAGCAAAGGAACAGGACTGTTTCTATAATAAGGCATCACACCCTAACACTCAGTGTATGCAATATCACAACCCTATTGGTTCCTACTGTTTTGTTTTTTCATTACAATCATTCAACCATTTTATCTTACTTGTTATACTTTAATGTCTGTTCATTTATTTGACAAGTTTTAATAAATATAGGTCTGTGTTTAGGATTCTCATTCTGTGATCAGAGCTATGAGCTCAAATTCCAGAGCTGCCCATGTTGAGCAAGACCCTTAGACCACAAATGCTGAGTGCTGTGCATGGATTGTGTCTTTTATTCACGTATTTTTTTATATACTTATCAGGGTCACAAAAAACACCACTTGAGATAACCCAGATCTGGTCTATATACCTGTATGTTTTTGGGTAACTTGCGACATAAACACAAATATGTAATAATTGATACCTTGGTGAGATTCGGATCCTGATATTATGAACTGTGAATCTCAGCAAAATTTACGGGGTGATTATTATAACAGAAAACAGCTGAAAGAAAGACCCCTTTTATTCTTTATACACCCTGGCACATAAATCCCACAAATAATAAAAAAGAAATTCTAAATGCCAAGTATTGCTCAGGACTGCCTATAAAGTTTGTACATGTTCTTACATGGCTTATATTATACTGACTGTAAATTGTAAGCTTATAATATGAGCCTGCGTTTGCTACTGGAAAACTTAGATTAAATGGCATCTAGCCTTTTTTTACCACATCAGAAAGCTGTCACTCACAGGTTACTCGTCTAGTCACCTCATGCCCTCGCTGCTGAAATGCTTTCTGCTGAGAGCCAAAGACATGACACACTCGAGTGTCCCTGTCCAGCCATTTGCTTAGCGACTGTTCCCCAGGTGACAGCCTTTGCGCTGCCCTGGCATGCAAGGAGCGGTGGGATTGGCGAGGAAAGCGGCACTCGGTACACACTCTGTTGTTTGCTCAGCTCAATTCCCATGACGGTACGAAAACGGGATCGCACTTCCGCTAGCCCTAAAAGAAAACAGGCCTTGTTTCATTTTGCCCTCACTGCTTCACCAGCCCTCTGAAAATAGTTTGCCATTCAAAATTTATTACTGCTGTTTTCACAAGTCACTAAAAATGGAGGGGGTGTTCAGCATCCATCAGAGAGGCCCGGCTGGAAATAGGGACTGTGAATGTGCAGTCTAAATGCTGCGAATCGGCAGGTACACGTAAAGAAGAAAATCCCTACCAAGTTCTGACTTCATTTCTGAACAGTTTTTTATATCGACTGTTTAATTTCGGCTCTCTTAAGTGCAGACTTGCAGAAATAATGAATACAGGAAATTCCCTTTTTATGATAGTCTGACTTATAACTCCAGCAGTGTGTGATGTAGGGAGTTACATGACAGGAGTGATGAGTGCTGGACAATGTAGCATGGCAAATAATCGTTTATGTCTTTCTTATCTTTCTTCTTTCTTATGTCTGAAGTACATGAGATATCCTATGATTTTGCCCAACTGTGTTGCCCACCCCAAATATAATTATTGTGAACATAACTATAATATAATAATACTATAATAATTTTAAATAATATGTAATAACATGCATTGAAAGGACTGGTTGGAATTACATTCCTTCGTATGCTTTATGGAGGATTGGCTCACTGCTTACTGTCACCTGAACCCCCACCCACCCACCCAAACAATCTCCCCCACCCCCCACACACCCCACACCGACACCCAACACACACACACACACACACACACACACACACACACACACACACACACACACACACACACACACACACACA
>JAUZST010070016.1:0-21953 GCA_034779995.1 Parotocinclus haroldoi | reverse complement strand
GGGCATGTTCGATTAATCGGACCAGCCGGTTATTAGGACCAAAACGATCTTGTCCCGATGTGCTCCCATTAACCGGACACGACTGTATATAAAACTGCTGCAGACATGGGTGGGTTTAGGGTTTCATTCATAATTTCTCTTGGGTTATTTTCCCAGCTACAGATTTTCCCTAATTGTTTCTTATGACAAGGTCCATGATTAAAATGCTATATACATACATCAAGTCAGTAATTAAATACATCGATTGTGCATATTTTTTAAGTTCATTGCCAGTGTTCATGGTAGCAATAAACAATGCACAGTGCCCTAACAGTGATTAAATGCTGAAGCAGAACAGCCAGTCACAGAGCTTGAAATACCCTACCCACAACTCCACTGGGATCCATAATAATGTGGCCAAGGCAGATGCTTCAACCACAGAGATATGTTGTCATGGGTAAGGATTGAGAGTGATTTAATCATGGCCTTCTCTGTGTTTTCCCTCAAGTTCCTTTGCCTACTTGAGTTCCTAAAACCACAGACATATAAGGTGTTTATTGATCGTTTAACTCCGATCCAATATGATCAGACTAATTGCAAACATATTCAGTCAATGAGACATTTTTCTTACATCATTGTGTGAGTCTGATTTAACTCCACAGAGACAGGAAATGTGGGTGCTTAATATATTCAGAGGTAAGGTTTAGTCGATAGTCCTTTTATACTTAGCTGAAAGACCTTATACCACATCAGGATGTCAGCCACACAAAACGGATGATGGATGGCAGCCAAAGACAAAGAAACTGACGCAAGCCTTTGTTTAAGGTGTTTTTTTTTCTTAGTGGTTCTAACCGAGTCTCTGGTGATTAGCTGTGAGAGCCAGACCTCCTGCACAATGCAAAGCCCAGCGGGTGATTGAAAAGTCTGCGTGTCACCCGCAAAGATGAAACACAGGAGAGGGAAAAGCAAGGAGAGAAGGGTTATTCTTTAATGTTAACGGCAGAAATGAGACACACAAGGCAAGATGACATACTCTGGGCAGAGTAAACACGCACTCGAACCTATGTAAACACGCAGTAGGTGCCGCTTCACCAATGCCAGCTTACTTTGTTTAAACTCTTTATCTGCACGCTCACTGTCTGCATCTCCGGAGATTGGCTAAGAAAGGAAGGTCTGCTGCAGAATGTAAAGCACGGTGGGTGATAGAAAGGCCTGCAAGTCACCCACAAAGATGAAAGAGAAGACAGATGAAAGTGAGGAGATTGGGATGCTGTATAATTCAAGGAAAGCTGCTTGGCTGCAGTCAGACACGACGTCCTTGGCTTAGATGCCACAAAATATATACTGCTCATAAGTTTAGGGGATTTTTCAAAATGAAATGTATCATAATGAAATAGCCCCTAATTTTTGTGAGCAGCGATTTAATGATTTCTGATTTATTTAATAAAAAAAAAGAACAAACCCTGATTTTTGGTCAGCAGTGTATATGAATTCCATGCTTGAATTCATCGTTCAGACTCTTTGCTTGGACACTCTGCTCGAAATAGTTATTTCCCTGCTCAACTGCTTGAACTCTGTTTGCACACTGTCTGAACTTGCTGTTTGAATTCTCTGCTTGAACTTTGAAAAGCTTGGACTTCCTTTGAACTGGCTATAGAACTGGCCATTTTAGAAGAGATAAGGAAAACATTTAGTTATAGTCGCTATGTCCTAATCTAAAAATCTAATGGTTTCTATAAACGGACTATTGTAATATTACTTAATCTTTTAAGTACTGAAAACATTTTTCACACCAGTTCTCTTTAAGTAATAAGGGCTCATCTTTCAGCTTTTTTTCAGCTGAACATTTTTGGTAGCAATTATGAGTTGTTAGGAAACAAATACAGCGCTGCCCAAGTCTGACGTTACACTATACAGTAAAGTACTGAACTCTAATCACCATGTTTTACTTAATAATTATTACAGACCCAATACTAATGCTAACTGGTTATCACCCTTCAAGTCATAATAAACTGTGCATAAAATTGTTTGAGGTCTTTTCCCAATAACTGCATATTGTATGTGCAGTGAACACAAATATATTGACTGATAAGTACACGTTTATGTAAAATAAAGCTTATTTACAATTAGCAAATAAAATATGTCGGATATTTAAGGAATTGAATGAGGATGCTATTAATAATGAATATCGTTGGGTTACCGCTGCACTTCACAGATATAAAATGAATAAACCTCCATCAGTTGAGGAGGACCCTATATCAATGTTAATTGCTTATTTATGTTCAGGCAGCATATTATTATTGTTCCCTTACGCTCTATTGCACTGCGTTTCGAAGAAGTCTTTCATTCATTCGAAAGCTAACTCCCTTGCCGGTGGTGTTAGCTAGCTCATGATTGGTCTAGAGACTGTAACACTGTTGTATTTTGGGACTGGTTTGTGTACGTTACTCATGTTTGTGAGTATAACTTTCCACTGCTTACTTATAACAAGCTGTAAATGGCATTTTTACCTGTTTGTACCTGTCCTGTTGAAAACTGGTCTCAAAACTCGTTGGTTTGTCCACCCACTACCTGTATGTGGAATATGCAGAGTATGTAAATATAATGTTTGTAATCAGTGTATATAATCTGGCTCACATTCACTTATTGAGTTGAGATCTGGCTGATCTTCCATATTCTTTTTAATACTGTACATTGATGCAGTTTTGGCTTTGGTTAAACAAACAGATCAGTCATTCCAATCGAAGGATGCATCTACGCATCGTTTGCACGCAGCTTTCTTGTGACAGTACGCTTTATAATTTACATTACAGTAGTAGAAAAAGACATGGTTGCTATGGTAATGTAGAGTTAGCATCCATTTTGGGCAGTGTTTTGTTTTGCATAATGTAATGTGATCTTTAGACAGCATATATGTGTAGAGGTCTAAGTAGTAAATAATTTCTGATGGTAAAATAATACCTCATAATAGTTGTGCAGATGTACTATAGTTATGCATAATTCTTGTGTTTTTAAAGGGCAAAAGGCTGATTTTTTTATTTTATTTTATTTTATTTTTTTTCATACCGTTCCTGTTTTTAACTAAGGACAGAAAACTTTTTTTGTCGCTCTTGTTTGCACATTGCATTGAAACATTGCAGCAATCAAGCCTGGAAATGATGAGGATCTGTATGAGCAGCGTCTCTGGTCAGAAATGGATGGATAATTCTGATGCTGTGCAGAAGAAATCTGTAAGATCTGGTGGCTGGTGCAATATATGCGGGAAAATGAGGCTGTTGTTCAAAACCACATCAAGATTCTTTGGGCTGTGGCCTGGTTGGACACTGACCATGGTTACTGAGAGGTGAAAAGACAGGGAGTTCAACCTTGGTTAATGTATTATGCTAAGTCTACCGTATATTACGTGTCTGATATGAATGGAAAGCAGGGCACTGCAACCACTACATGCACTGTCATTTAAGGAGCTGTCCAGTGCTGAATGCCATTCTGACTTCAAAGAAACTCTAAAAAGCTTTTGCAAGAGCAAATGATAATATGGAAGCAGCACTTATTAAAGTAAAGAGCTGTTTAAATAGAAATAGAACTTGTTTTCATAATCTAAAACAATATCTAAATCTAAATCAATATCTACATACAATCTGTTTGAAATTATACTGGAGTATAAAAATTGGCATCATCAGACCCATATGGGGCACGTGTCCCAGTAAAGTGCTGGCATTCCCCATTAAATATGCAGGGGAAATAAGTCAGTTTTAACATGGATTGCTTATCAGAACTACAGGACATACCACACACATTCACTAGAGGTACTACATTTCCCATAATGCCTGAGCATCTTTCCAAATGCTTTCAGTCTGAGCCAAATATTTGTTTCATCTGCAAATACAGTATTTGAAGGAAAATCTGCCTCATGGCTAATAAGGTACTGATAAGCTCATATATTTAGTTAACACAATAAAAACAGATTTGTTGGTGTTAGTTTGTTTTTCATTTCTCATCCGTGGCAGAGTAATGCCCACTTGCATTAAATCACTTAATCTTTTTAGCATTTAACAGCCTCGTTTTTGTCAGTTGTGCCCCTATGACTGATTGGCAAGCATAGGGTTCAGCTGGGTCCCCCTTAATTTGGTCTGTGCCCCAGTATAACAAATGGTCTAGAAAGACCCCGATTAGAAACATGATTTTTAAAAGGCAGCCCCTTACAGATGGCTCACTTCAGTCATATTGGTTGCTACTGCAAATGAATTAACGTGGGGGTGTGGGGGTGCAGTGGGTAAGATACTGAACTGTGCAACAAGCTGCCACGCTGCAACTGGTAGGCATTTTAGTAAGACCCTGAACTTAACATTGATTACACTGTAAAGCTGTATCAGTTTCTCTGTATTGAAAAGCGTATATAATAACAATCCAATTAAGTTCTGAGATCTTACAAAAACACTGCTGGATCATTTGAAAGGGCAAACAAAATAACAGGCACTGTAGATGAATTACACCAGATTTATTTGGTTATTATTCCCTTTACGTTTATTGACCTTTAATGTCAACCATAAGGTCAGTGTTGATCTTATCTCTCTTTGTTCCTCTGGTTCTCCTCTGTTTCCCCTTCTCTCAGCCATCATCAGGGATGAGGTAAAAGGCTTCTGATCTGATGATCTGATACATGGCTATCATGTGACTGCAGGGAGTCTGAGATTTTCTTGTGGTCTACCAAATGTAGGCCTGATTAAATATGCATGTGCACCACTGAAGAACCTTGAGCTGTCTGCTTGGCTGGCATCCTGGTCACTCTGTCTGTCTCTGTGTGCGTGTGCGTGTGCGTGTGCGTGTGTGTGGGAGAGTGGGAGAGAGAGGGAGAAAGGGAGAGAGAGGGAGAAAGGGAGAGAGAGGGGGGGAGAGAGAGAGCGCGAGAGAGTGAAGTGAGAAGGGATGACAATTTCCATATATGTACATTTAATTTGATTTAATTAAACAGCTTAGATAAACACAGAGAGGAACACAGCCTTCATTGGGTGTCAGTGGCTTCAAATGAGGTTCTGCTTTTTACCAGAAAGGTTACAGTTTAATTATTAGGTATATCACTTCATTCACTAATATAATGAATTCCATCCAGATTAATAAATAGTATAGATACATGTAATTGCCATGTTTCAGTGAAATGTAATGGGAATTCGGACTTCCTGTGTTGTCCATACCACATTACATCACACTCAGACATTTCACTTTCATGCCATAAGACTGCTCCCATGGTCTGCCATCCCATGTTAGTTCCTACATTCTATGTGAACTATACTGGTCACAATAATTGGGGGATACTAAATGAAATATCTCATAATGAAATACCCCCTCAACTTTGTGAACAGTGTTTATTAAACCACATGGTAAAGCACATGGCACCACTGCCAAACTGTGATGATAACCCGTGTGCTGAGGCTTTTGACCTATGTTGTGTAGTAAGCGTATGGACCTCGCTACTGATACTGTGGACTGGTTTTAATGCAGATTTGGCAAAAGTACACACATTCTTTACTTAAGTAAAAGTATTACTAATCTGATACGAATTGTCTAAAATGAATTAGGATTTATATTATACTCAAATAGAAGCATAGAAGTACATGCAAGTAAATGTAATGCTAAAAAGTATTTCTTTAAAATGCCTTGCTAACTCAATTTTAAGAAAGAATCAGCTTGACTTTGACTTGAATTTGATTAAATATTTGTTTTTTCTGTAATGAGATATTTTTCAGTATTTATTTTAGTTGAAACATGATTAAGGAATTTCTGTTCGCATGAACCTGGCAACCTAGCAGATTGTGTCGAACCAGCAGAGACAAATGTGCAGAGATGATCATAACATGCAAGTGGCTATTACAAACGTACTGAAGTTTGGATTTCATGAATCATATTGTTAATAAAATTGGTAAAAAGGCCAACACCACACTTGCACCCACCTCTTCTACCAAATGTCTTAGTCAGGTTTTTTGGAATGGTTGTTGGGTGTCCGCAACCTTTTGCCTATACAGTTACTATAGACTTATTAGATCTCTGATGAATTAACCATTAGGCTCGTTTTTGAATTGGACCGAATGCCTGCTCTGCTGCTTTTTTGAAAATCTTTCAAACGAGCTCAATAGACTTTCCTCTCTGAGGGAACTGTACTACATGTTAATCACCAGTTCAGTGAAATCTCACTCAGTGCTGCAGTCAGCTCCATTCTGCTACCATTTATCATCTTTCCAGTTACACAAATGAATTATTTATCACAACATCATGTTTATGGGGGATGCAGTGGCACTGGATAATACTATGAATCCCCCCAGTGCTGCCTTTGGCAATAACAATGAGGAGTGTGAATTTGGTGTTTTCACACTATATTGTAAATGTATTCTGAATAAATTCAGTTCGGTGCATTCAGTTTTTATCCCAATCGTGCTTATCAGTTAATTGAACATTTCTTAACATCTCTATTATAGAACGTTCAGGTTCTTAAACATTGTGTATTTGCGTGTCCCCGTCGTACACAAAAGCTAGTTCGCAAACCCCAACCCCCCTCTCCACTGCAGAACCAGAAGCTTCAAGATGGTCAGCACTACTAAGCAATCAATACACCCGAGCTTATTGTTCCACACATCGAATGCAGCTACGCTCAACCAAACACAACTGTTCTGTTCTGTATCGGTTCATCCGCCATCTGTGCAACTTTATAAAAATCTCAAGTGAAGCGCTCCTTATGTTAAATTGCACAAAGCGGTCTAGTCATTAAGCTCGGTCCTCTACACGCATAAATACATTTTGAAGATACTTCTGAATGGCAGTTGGACCGTGGCCACACACCAAGCCCTCTCACCTTATGCTAATTGCTCCGAGCGCTCCTCGGAGGTCTTTCTGTGTGCATACATGAAAGGCTGGTTGGTGTTAAGTGGACATTCTGGCAGTCGAGAGGCTTCGGTGCTGGTGCTGATGCATTGTGGGTAGGCTCTTGAGACCATGCAGTAAGACAAAGAAACACGCAGCTGCAGGCTTGCATGGAGGCTCCATCCAGAGTGGAACAAAGAAGCTCAGGCAACAAATCCATGATAACAGCAAGCACCCCTAAACCTGACCTTTACTTCTGACCCCTGGAGGGCAGCATGACTCCTTAACACAATTGATTCTCCATCTCATTATTAGATTCAAATCAGCTTGGCAGCTAGAGGGGAAAAGTGCCACTTATTATGATCTAGTTAATAGGACCACAAGTAATCTTCTCGGTAATTTGGTAGAAATTAGTTTTATATAAAATGACAGGGTCAATTGTTAAATTCTGTCACTAGGAATGTAATATTCTCGACTGTATACCTCATCAGTCTTTCTATATAATAGTAATCCTAAGGTGTTCTCACCTCCAGCTGTGCCATGCATCAAGCTGTGACTATACTCTTCTAACTTTGTCCTGACTGCTATCATATCTAGCATGATAAAGATTCTAAAACAATATCTGTCAATGACTTACTTTGCACAGTGAAAACAAGATGAGAGCTGAACGAAAGGTAACATTTGAAAACGAGACCCATGAAGTAATGTGTTACACTTATCATAATGAGAATGAATAAAAACGAAACTATAATGTGAAATACTGATAAATGGACTCATCCCTGACACAGCAGAACAGGCATCAGACTGACAACTCCAGCTATGATATTAGTGCAAAATATGTGTCGTAATATTGACTGGAAAAAAAACACAACAGACATTTGGGAACCCGCCTCCCATAATTGTACATAAAAGCTAAATTAAGCTAATATGACCTTTATTCTATTGAGCCTGGTTGTGCACACTACCTACATTTCACGATCCAAACTTTGGTTTGATATGTTCCATGTTTCGTTTTTAGCGTTGATTAATGTTAAGGCGTATGTGCAGCCCCATTCTCAACCTTTTACCCCATCCTGTACACACACAGATCAAAAGAATAAATTGATTAGTTGAAAATCTTGATTGGAAAAATTAACGCAGTATAAACAAAGCATAAAGCTTTTTTTTCCTTTTTTCTTGATTTCTTTACATAGGTTTTTTCTATTCTATTCCTTTCCTTTTCTCTTTTTGAGAGAAAATAAAAGTTTCGTTTCATTGTGTATATATTTGTTTTTCCAACATATATGTTCAAATGAGCATTTTGACAAACTCGGAACACCTCGGAGCAGACAAAGCCCCCTGTGATGGGGCTCGGATCCCAGGTTGGGAACCATGAGCTTATGTGTTCGGGTCATGTTGAGCACTTGAGAACTAGCAGGTTAACTGTGTTCGCATTCGTCTCAAAGCTTTAATCGCTGAGACAGAAACTCGTACAGTTCCAATACTGCTGAATACTAAAAGTACGTGATCAAAAATGTGTCTATTTAAGTCTGCCTATCTTGAGTCGTCACAGCTGCTAGACGTGCCAGAGGCCACCCTCAGAATACCTGAATACCTGTGCAAATGTTCATCAGTGATTTTAAGGTTGTCGATACATTATGGAACAAAGCTGAAATGATCACAAAAGACGGTGGAGAGACCTTCATCACCTGATGTAAATGAAGGAGTACTAAATAACTAAGCGATTTTGAGCTAAGCTTATTGATATGTATGAAGTTCCAACTGTATCAACAATACACACAATGGTTTGTTTTCATAATACAGGCATACATCGTGAATCAACCACCTTGAATTTGATTCTTGATGCGTTGTAACGAGAAAAACATCTCCCAAGTGGTGTTTGTTTTTCGAACTCCGTGCACTTGCTAGAGCAATAGGTGCAGTTCGTATCCGAAACGGTGTGTGTGTGTGTCCCACAATACTTCTGTGTAGATCTCTGCTACAACCCACTGTATTTTTATCTTTACTTGTATTCTGGGTGTTCAGAAAGTTAGTAATTACACCCCACCAAAAACAAAGCAGTAAGAGCCACGATAATGTTTACATTAGAGAGATAATAGGCAATGCCTGATCTTCCTAAATTTGTATCCATTTCATCCTATTCCATTTTTGTCTGTGTGTATATATAGTGTTTAAATATCCAATACAACTCCATTATTGCATTTAATATCTTACACATTGTGGCTTCTCTAGGAGTCTGGAACAGATTAATTCAATTTAAATGATTCCTTATGGGAAAACATTCTCTCAGTGCTCATTCTTTTCAGCACTCTTCTTGCCTTCTGGAACAAAAAGCATCAAGTAGCACTGTTTGTAATGCATCGCCAAAACACCTTCAAAGGGCTGGTAATTATACTGTATTTAAGTCTGACTGCTATGTTATTTACAAATGAACAAAGGCTCTAGCCTTCCGAATTCTAAGTGGAGGAATTGTAATTCCACTGCTGTACCAGCAAATACCAGATCATCACAGTGAGATATGGCGCCATCTGCTGGTAAATTACAATGCAAACGTGCAGCATTCTACATAAAGTAGACATACAGACATGCTTGGAAATGATCGTTGCGGTAAAGAAAGAAGAGAACTCAATTCTCTTATTAAAATAGCTCTGACTGAAAGAATTGTACATAAATAGGTTGATTCTTTAGGGAATAAGGTTGTAGCACCAGGATCGCTATAGATCTGGTGAGGCTGCACAGGCCCAGTAAGCCAGTGCGGAGGTGCTGGTATAAATAATGCATGCTGCAGCTGCCAGGGAGTTTTCCATCTCTCTCAACTTCACAGCAGCTGCCACTGGAGGACAGATCCGAGCCTAGCGCCTGCTCCTTACACATCTGCCTGTCGAGGGCACTTACAGAGATTTACAAGTACAGATATCTTAGTTCTGGCTGCTGGGGAAAAAAGAGGAGGGTGGAGAAAAAGCACACATGACTGAATCGATACTCACAACATAAACACCTCAAAACATAAAAGGTGTTTAATGTAGCTTGTGTCCAATACTGCACAATAGTACTGATTCTACTTCTAAATCTGCACAAATCTGCTAAATCTGCTCTGTGTCGCCCGATCTGATACATTTGACTTCAAGACAAACGGTTTAAAAGAAAGCAGCATGCATCAATTCTTGTCTGATCTGATACCATTTCAGGCAGGCATCGGGTATGAGATAGATGCACATGTAGTGCAATGGAATGAATAGTGACTTAAATCACTTTGTCTTTCGCTTGCATTAACACCTGTAAATCCAAGTAAATCTGAATTGACTGAATCTCCAAATCGCAGGCTGGTTGAGCTCTGTCTTACCACACACACGCACTCCTTTTTGTCAAGCACGAGAGGTACGTCAGATGGCATTTCCTGCTGATAACCAACTAACAGCCAAACCCTATTAGCCACATGCTGTCCAAGGGATCTCCGAGACTCTTTGAGGCTTTTCGACATAAACAAATAATCAGTCAAGCCAGAAAATGATCAAGAGAACTGTGTATGTGATTCCTGGGCTGCATCAAATCTGCATCTGGCCCAGTCCGGTGCCACATTTTTATTCATGCTTCGAATTTCAACGCCGACAGGCAACTTTTCTATCCTACAATAAGTCCAGCAGATTCAAAAGTGTATGGCTTGTTTCTGCCTTAAGCACATCAATATGGCATTCAAAGACATTTAAAGAGCTTTGCAAGTATTATAGTGGAGTGAAAAACAGTATTTGATCTGAATTATTAGAGGATACTAATTAAATTTACTTTAAAAACAAGGCCTAACAAAATTGATTTGGCATCACTATTTTTATTTGGGCATCACTAATGTTTCTTATCATGTATTTTTTTTACCACCATCACTACTACTATTTTTAATAATAATAAAGTTAGATGCAGTTGTATTTACATCTAGTATTTACAGTAGTTGTACACTAAAAAATAATAGTTTTGTTGTAGTTGTATTTGTACTATAGTAGTAAAATCCAGTAAACTGTTCGGTACATCAATTAAAAAAATGTGTGAATATACATATAGTTTATGGGTTGCACTGCTAATAATAATTACATTTGGGCTTTGTTGTGTGGTAAAAGAAATCAGAGCACAGGTTCGACTAATTTTATTTAATCCATTATTATTATTGTTATTATTATTACTACTACTACTATTAAACAAGAGCATTCAGTGTCATCAAAGTAATACATACGTCTTTTGACACAAACAAATAAAGAGCAGAGCCACTAAAACAGTGTAAAAATGCTTGGCATCGTTACAGTGCCAGTTGATTTCTATGTCTAATCATTTTTTTTTTTGAGAAACAGAGCAGGATTTGAGTTTCAATACATATTACATGAACATTTCATGTCTGTATAAGATCAGACAGACACGCAGGTGGTGTGGTGCAGCTGCAAAGCATCTGAGGAAAGTTTCTTACCTTAAGTTGCTGGATTATTTCTCAGCCTCTGGTCGTTGCTGCTGCAGGCTGACCGAGCGCCTCCGGTAAACCAGTGCCGCTTTCTGAAGCAGGTGCACCGAAGCAGCGCAACAAAATCACTCACTTTAGCCTAATTCAGAGCTTTCTACTGAACCCCGGCATAAACGTTTAATGACACGATTGACTGAAGCTTCACGGAGCTGGTGTGGATGAGAGGGAAAGGTGAGAGGAGGAGAGACAAGCAGCTCCTCTGTCTCTTCTCCAGATAGAGGCGCAGATCTGAAACAAAGAGTGCTGACACGCAATAAACCACGCCTCCATCTAGCCAAACCCTGCCCACCACGCAGAGGCCACTCCCCCAAGAACATCCAAATTACAGTTTTTTTTTTTATTTTTTTATTTTTATAAATTTAGATTTAGATTAGATTAAATGATACAATGAATTTGTTAATAGGTTTAGGTTTGAAATAATACATTTAATGACTTAAACGCACCCTTTAATTATTAAAAATGGGAATCTCCTGCAACAGCATTTGTGCATATATATTCAGAATTGTAGGGTAAGCTTGTTTTTTTAAATACATTTTTGAGTGGACTCCTTAACTGTTAATATGAAAAGTCCACCTAAAGTCAGGGCTCAAAGATAGAATGAGGAAGGGTTAGGGTTTTGAATGTAAAGTTTTGGTTTAAACTGTTCAGATGATTTAATAATAGGGATCTGGAGAAGTGTTCAGAAGTATTGAGGAAGAGGCATCCAGTTAATATATCCAGATCAAATTTCTGATTATTGTAGCTGGGGGGGTGTGTGTAAATGAAATCTATCTTAAAACAGAGCTGTTTTCAAATACCATTTAGAGGTTTCACAATAAGTAGCAAATAGCAAGAGTTGTATGTTTTCCATAAATGCGCAAATCCAATTTTTGGAGGCAAAACGGAAGCATTTGGAAGCATCTTTTTAAAGCACGGTGGAGTGAGCATCACAGTTTAAGACGGTGTTTCTAAGGACCTAGACAGTATACATTCCTGGTGAAACCAATGAATTCGAATTTGAATAACACATTTTCCAAAATGTCACAGTAAATCAGTAAGAATGGATTATGCTAAAGAAAATGCATGTTCTTAAATGTCAAGCTAAGAGTGTAGACTATGAGCTTTTTGAGATGCTACTAGAAAAATAGATGGATCACAAAGTGTTATGTAGACAGTAAAAATTATTTCACATACTACAATTCCTGTAACTATGTCTCAAAGGTCTGAACCAAAATCCCACACCCATAAAAAGCATAATGGGGGTAATGGGCTCTGAATATGCTGAAAAATTTAGCTCATAACAGCAGAAGCACAGAGGACCCTTGTGCAATGGCTCCAAAGATCTGTGAGGGGTGTTATTAAATGTAAGTGAAGAATAAGTCTGAACAAATGTGTTCCATGTCTTGCTGAATGCTTTTGCAGTGTGTGCACAGGCTTTTGCTCAGGCTTTGGAAAAAGAGCATACATACATGCAAGAAAAAGTATGAAGCCTTTGCAAAAAGATTTCCGTTCAAAAATCCTGCCTCTGAGATTATGAAAGTTTTTTATGGTTTGTGAAGTAAAGTAGACTTGTGAGTATGTGAGTAATAAACAGTCTGGCACTAAACCATTTCCCAACCAATCATTAAATTAACCTTAGAACAAATACGTTTCAATTTCAATTTAAATAGACCAACAGCTACAAACAGTATAAACAAAATACTCACAAACAAGTAAGTGCATATATGCAAGAGGCTTTGGAATAAACCCTATATCTCTTTCTAATCATAGATGTGGGTTAGAATCCAATTTAAAAAACAAATGACCCATGGCTTCCACCTACTGCATTCAATGTTACCATCTTAATATGCTACAAGCTGACTGTTTGAGACTTAAGCAGATCATTCATCTTGAATAAGTAGCTGTGGTTACCAGTGAGCGTCTCAGATACATAGCTCCCCTCTCTGAGCTCAAAATGATCTATACACCGACCCCCACACCCCACCCCCACCCATCAAACACAAGAATATAATATGATATGTTAATATATGGGGTGTAATATCTGTAAATCCAAATTTCAAGCTGTAAAATGCATCAGTGTCTACAAAAGAAAACAATAAAGGATTCCTTATGTAATTTTTATTTTTGTCTTACCACAATATCTGAGTGCTTCCTTTTCTGACAATTGCATTGAAGAACATTTTTAAGAGCGTTTCAGTGATTGTCTTTCATGAGTCTGGTCCCTGGATTTCTTGTAAAAGTAATTAACTTGGATGAAGAGCAATTTATGAGCAATTAATATAGAGATGTAAAACATTCAAAGAGTCACTTGCAGTTTGCTACTGTGGTGGCTTAGCAGCTAAAGTGCTACAGGTTAGAAGAAATCTCACCCCTGCCAAGCTGACACTGTTGGGGGGTTGAGCAAATCCCTTGGATTGTCAGAGTAGATCAGTTTGACATCTGCTAAATGACTAAATGTTAGACGTAAACTCTGTTGTTGTGTTAGTGGCGTGATTGGGATACACCACTTATCTAAAGCTGTTTGTATGTTCCAGGTTCGGAGACATTTTGCTGATGTTACTGGTTTTTCTGTAACGGTCCACAAGCAATCACCTGAATGTTCACTTTGCACACTTTGTGATTGACACATTGTGCTGTAGCCAGAGGGGTGGTCTTTGATCCCCTGAGAAAAGCATAGCTGGGTCTCCATCTCACTCTGCTCCAACAATATCTGCCTTCAAGCTACGTTGTATTTTTAATACATTTCTTTGTTTCCTGAATGCTTTTTTTTCTTGAGTTTCTGTGCTGGACACCTGAAAATCATGTATGGTTCCCATCGTGCCTGGGTTTTGTTTTCACCCAGGAGTTGAGCCCAGGCTCTCAGATGCTGTTTGTTCCAGAATTCCAGCAGCTGGTTCTAGTGACTGAGCCACCAGTGCTGCAGAACATCCTGCATATATGTTATGTCCTGATTATATAATATTCAGACGTGGGACTGTTTTTTGTGAGGTAAATTTGCAGAGAAGGTTCTTTCACAGCTTCTGTAGAAATTTAAATTGTATATTTCATATTGTAGCTGCAGTTATAGTCCTGAAACCACATGACTACACACACCAAAAAATTGAACTGTATTGACCGGTCAACCAGTGCTCTCAGTTTGTACTTCTAATGCGTCGCGGGTTCAGTTTTATTTCTCCAGGGGTTCCATCATCATGCCTCTATGGTTCTTTCCTGGGATCTTCCTGGCTTCCTGTCTCGCCGGGAACATTTAAGTTCAGGAACTTCCTGGGTTAAAGTGCTCTAGTTTTATTTAATCCTCACTTCTGTTACTGTGACGTCATGAAGTAGAGTTTCCTCACAGGGTCACAGAAAGGAAGACCTCAGTACATAGAGGTCAGTGTGTAATACAGCTACAAGATCAATGCCAGGAATCAATTGATGTTCATATGAATCTGAAGGAGTCAGAATTAAGATCGTTGCCGTGGTAGGCTCGGCGCTTAAGGAGGCACAAGCTCAAACCCTGGATGTGCCATAGCTTTCACTGTTGGGCTCAATTTCCATTATGCATTTGAAGATCTGAATATATAGAATAGTCATTAATATTAACATATGTATTGCATATTAAGTACGGTCTGTAAATGATAGCACACTTCAGTAATAAAGATGCTAGTACAGTCTTACAGCGCTGTGAGGTTTGGGGTGCAGTGTGTGTAATCAAACATCAATAACTAATTTTAATAAAGAGTCCTTTATCAATTAAGAAAGAAAGCATATGGACGTACCAATTTATAGAGTACTATTGTAAACACTATAGAGGAGCACAGTATATAAACAGACCAATACTATACTGCTAAACTATACTTACTATACTATGGCCACTGCTGGGTGGTATAGGCATATATACTGAGACTTAATTGTCATACACAGGAGAGCAGTGTCATATAGATTCTGCTCTATCAGAGAGGGTCAGGTCACGTATTTTGACCTACTGCCATTTCAAAATGCCCAAATTTTCCACCATCCCAGACAAAGAGCAATAAGTTAATGCATATTTTGGAATCAAATGGCAAAGTGTCTTCAACCTTCAACCGTCAACCTATAAGAGACTGTGGCTAGTTGTTTTAGGCAAGCATTCGATTTGTTGTTTTAGTAATGGTATAATCTATATATAGTTATCTGTCTCTTTATTAAGATGCAAACAGGAAATACAGGAAATATGTACAAATCATATAAAACAACATTTGTAAAACAAAACGACTTGTGCAGGCCGAAATCAGTATATGATGTGACCTCACTGAAAAGGTGGTTTCTTGGTTTGTGCGCTGTACTGTATGTTTGACCAATTAAAGACCCAAAGCAAATGTCAAATAATGGCTTTAAATTGAGAAGTAATACACACAAAGAGGCTTCATAATGTAGCATGTAAATAGACAGCAGCTTACTGAACATCTGTCTGGTATTCATGTCTGTTCAAGCTCTGTCACACTGCTCAATAAACTGGTTACAGCTCATTATGCTGTTCGTTCTTTTGTGCTTTTGCAGTGAAAACGCTGCTTTTTCACCTTGGAGCATCTCTAGTCTTTGTGAATGAAAACGCATAAACTGCAGAGTACTGGAATATTAATGTACTCTGCCTACAACAGTATGCTCCAGGTTTGTACACACTGTTAAAACCAGAATTTATTTGGAATTTGTAAGAATTACTACCTGTGGAATTGAAGCAGCTAAATTATTATAAAAACACTTTCAGTTCTTTAATACGGCGTAAATGTTTTGAATACGTTCGGTAATACACTGCGCCTATTGTATACCAAACATTATCAATGGCACTACACTCTGTGCTTGACTATTACTAATGGTCAAAAATAAATAAATACATTTTGCCAGAAGCTTTTTTGTATATTATTTGTATTTATTTTCTCAAAGATATGCTGTCTTTTTGCTGATATTCAGGCGCATTTTTTTGTTCACTTGCTATCTGCTTAAATGCATTCAATTTACATGCGCACTACGTAGAAGAAAAAATAATGACTCTCTAGTGCACTAAGAAGCAAGGAAAAAAGCATTTAAGATTCAGTCACAGCAATAATGAACACCTCTGAGAGCTTACTGACATGTAGTTGCTCATTTCTTATTAGCTTTTTAGTTTCCATTATAAGATGGCTAGCCAATGCGGTAAAAGTAAGCAAATATGTAAGCACGTAAAATAACGTATGCATTAAATGATATGAATGTATGTTGTTCCCTATATACAGGGTAATTTGTCCCAAGTGTTGGGGGGGACCACTGGTCTGCTTGTCCTACCACAGATCTAACCCCTGAACTATATGAACTCTGAAACTTGAAAGCCTGTGGTGAAAAGAACAAATATAGACAGTGAGGCCCTATGGTGATACCTGTGATACGTCCTTATATCGCTAAGCTCTGGTGAAACTGAAACAATAAGGACAATAACAGGGCAACTGGGGTGTAACTTGATGGAGCAAAGGTGGGGTATGAGACAGAGCAGATCAGTTAAATGTTAACTAAATAACTAAATGTATGTGTGTATGTGTGTGTGTGTGTGTGTGTGTGTGTGTGTGTATATATATATATATATACACACATACATTTGAGAACTACCTCTATCCCGATCGACTTCCAGTTGATGCAATCATACAATGTATGGTCTAAGCCAATGTGAGTTCTTCAAGGACATTGAGTATGGCAGCTTGGCAGTGCTGGGTCTTATGTATGAATTAAATTTATTTTCAAAAAATGATACCCTACCATAGTTCTGGAGCATTAGCTCTGACTGGTTTCAAATATACAGACAATAAGAACCCGAAAATGGAGCAGAATTAAGCAGTAACACTAGAGACGTAACATAGTGCAGAACTTAGCATAATGCATTTGCATGTCATTTAAGGCAGACTCTAAATATTACTGCTGCTAATTCCCAGTCAGTCACCAGTAAAATGTGTTATGTAAGTAATGTTAGGTGACTGTATGCAGTATTTGCAGTGTAATATACGGAAATATAATGAAGTAGCAGTTCATCATGGGATTTGTTGTATAGCCTAACAATCTGGTAGAAATAATTGTTCATGAGCCTGGTGGACTTGGTCTGGATGTAGTGTTTTAGTCAAGACCACTAGAGCCAAGTATTAGTCGGGAACTAGACCAGAAGTGGCAGAGACAGAGGAGAGACGGAGAGCAGATTTTTTTTTTCATCATACAAGAATAAAACGTAGAAAATGCAAATTAGTATGTAATTCAACGATACATTATATAATATAATATAATTTCATGTTTTATTTAATATTATTCCAATTAATCAAAGATTTAGTAACATATAACATTACATTTTAGTTTAATTAATTGTTATTATATTCTAGTCAAACTTAAGGCGATGTAACTTTTGGAAGCAAATGATGGTGATGATTCTGTTTTCCTTCTTCTCTCAACCCAGTCCAAATCAACACATGAAGTCAACTGAATATACAACATCCATTCTGTTCATTCTATTTATTTTTATTTATAAAAAATAGTCTAAGACTTGAAGCCCTAATCTCTATCTTTAAAAGACTATTGGATAATGAAGGAGTTGAATTTGAATTTTTGATATTCAATAACAATAGGAAAGAAGTTTTGTTTATAATTAAAGTTAAACCACAGACAAATGTTTTGTACTCGGCTGATCTCAACAACAATTTCTCAGTCCACTTTAAGTCAAGTCAAAAAAAACCTATGACAGAGTCCAAATGAGACAGAGACCAAGAGCGCTCATAAATAGTATAGAGACTGGACTTGAGTACTATAATACTACCCATATGTATAGCCTTTTTCACTAGTGAGGTGAATGAAAAGCATGCCTGAATCTATAGAAACAGTGGAGGTTGGTTGTTTGCACTCTGGCCTTCTTTAGCCTTCTTAGTAAATAGAGCTGTGTGTGTGTGTGTGTGTGCCTTCCTTGCTATGAAGACTGTTCAGGGAGCACAAGAGATTGTTGGTGATGGGCAACCTTTCATCCTTCTCATCGCTCTAATGTGCTAATGTGCAAATTTTCATATTTCTGGAGTCAGCAATCTTGTCTCACATTAAAAAGAGATTGTTGGCTTTATACCAGACCTCAAGCTGCCACACTTCTCTCTAGGTCAATTCATGAATTGTATTTGCTAAACTGTGGTAATACCTACAAAACACTGATGTGTATACAATTCTCAGCACACTGATTTAGGTTTATGGTGTTTATGGTGATGGCAGAAGGTGAATCCTGAGAGTTGCTGCTCAGGAAGTTCAGGAGATGATGCAGGTTGACAAACTCATAGCAATATGGTATTGAATACAGCAACAGAGTCTTTGGCAGCCTTTTGACATAAGCACTGTTGGAGTAGTTACTCAGAAAAATACT
Organism: Parotocinclus haroldoi; assembly: GCA_034779995.1. Lineage (NCBI taxonomy): Eukaryota > Metazoa > Chordata > Actinopteri > Siluriformes > Loricariidae > Parotocinclus > Parotocinclus haroldoi. The sequence goes on along the minus strand of JAUZST010070016.1, from coordinate 3,270 downwards.
AATAAAATAAATACTTTTATGTAAAAAATGTAAATGTTACTTTTCACATTGTGGAAATATTTTACTACTAAGTGACTCACTAAAGGCCAGGTTAAGCTGTTTCAAGTAGAATTTAAAAAGGGGTAACAGCAAACAGGCCTTTAAATTATTAAAAAAAAAACTACATTCATGTTCAAATTTGTCGTTAGTGTACGATGGATGGCACCAGGTCTAGCGTTGGGGCTGACCAGGCCTAAGCGTATATGAAAATAAATAAGTAAATGTGTGTTCGAATTGGAATTGGTTTCCCGAGGCAGCTGCACAAATCTCTCCAGCAGATGTTGTAAATACAGTAGGTAATTAACAGCTGATTTATAAGAGAAGTGTTTTTTGTAAGTGCATAGGTTATCGTTTAGATTTTTCACTCAGAAACATGGGTAACATAAGCAGTGATTAAAAAAAGGAACTGTAATCACGGTAATGGGATTGTAAGGATTTAAACTGTAATGCATCGCATTACTACCTTAAACAAAAAATAAGCTGTTTACTGTAATTTGTTGCTTTCCCCATGCTGAGGGAAAATATCACAATAGTTTAAAGCCAGAAATATTTCTACAGGACATAAATATCCTAAATGGTATATAAGGTACAGAGTAGAACACCACCTATGAGTGGTTCTGTTGGTATATATACATTTGGAAAATATTTGGGTTAAGGTTAAGTAAGTTTTTTTCTCTAGTTTTGTGCTTCAAATTTGCCATAAACATCAGTTCTTCTTATTTTAGCTGCCAGTGGCTTGAATACGTTGTGAAATGTTTCTGAATTTGTTGTTCATGTGAAGCGTTGGATAGTGGAGAGATTGGCCATCACTATCTGAAGTTATTATCTATCCCCTGACATGAATGCAAAGTTACAGGATTTGAGCAAAAAATGAATCTCAGTGTTCAGTCAGGGCTGCTGGTTGGGTTAAATGCTGACTGCCTGATTGGTCACTTCATCTACATACCTGTTTATGTAAACCTTGTTTATACGAACCACAATGAAGGACATCTTCAACAAAAGCAAAGCAGAAAGAGTAATCAAATACCTAACAATCACTAAAGTGATAAACCATCTGAAACCAACAACCACCGAAACAAACAAATAAGAAATGTAACTTCTATATAGACATGACCTTGCGTGTGTTAAATGGCCACGGACTCCGATAGCGACGTTAAAGACGCCAAATAAACGAACAAACTGTTTATGTAGCCATTACTCCTCCAGGCATTTCATTTCCATTCATGGTAGTATCCCAAAACATGTCTCAGAACGAGTCCTACAGGGCTTCACTGGACCACACTTTAGATGTTTTGGTGACTTGTATTTTCCATTTCAGGACTGCTAGTTATTTAAATTTGAGATGGGGGTGAGTTGAAGCTTCTAAATCTGTGCTTTGTGTTTGTATAAACAGAATAAAGTGTGTTTTTTCCCTGTTTTATTAGTAATATACTGCTGCAATGCTGGGAACAGACATGCTTAATATCCCATGCTACTGTAATGAGGCCTTCAGGATGATTGTTCCAAAGTGAGCTGACAGGGTTGTAAAGCAGCCCCAGACTGTCCTTGGCAACCTTGTTCAGTGTACTGCGATGATAATGGAAACAGTTAACACCCTCTGCAAATAATGAGGCTTTAACACTTATCACACGGTATTCTGCCACAGTTCACCCCTGCTAATGATCCTGGGGGAGAGTTTGTTTTGTCTATATGGAAGCGTGTTAGCCCGGCAAGTTTAAGTGCCGAGTCAGGGACATTGCTGTAGAGCTGCACTTAAGTTAGAACACAATAATCTGTCATCTCTCACTACACTGTCAGTCTGAGTTTGAACAAGGCTGCTTTATTGTCCAGTGAACATCAACTTGAAATCATGATGGTACTTTTAGTCCGGTTGACTTGGCCTTTATTCTAGCCTGAATGCCGCTTCATATTTCAGCGACCTCCACAGACCTATGATGCCTTCCTCTCTGGATATGCCACAAGATTGTGGATCTAGTTCATATAGAATAAGGCAGTGGAGCAATGAACTCTTGCGGTAGCAGAGATTTTTGCATATTTTTGCTTTCTCCTTGCATTTCTAGGGAAACTGTTAGGCTGAATGTGCGCTTGCTTTGTCCAACACAAGACACAGATGGTAGCTTGTCATCCAGCAACTATTCAGCCTCAGAAAAGTGCCTTTGTTTTGATTTGTGCTACCACCCTCTTGTCAAGGAGAGTTGTCACCAATGCTTGTGTATTTTTGTCACATAAGTAATTTCAGTCATATGTAGACTTCTGTGAGCAGTTTTCAATACTTTGAGGAGGGTTGTGTGTAATATCTTAAGTATTGTTTTAAAAGTTAACTGAGTATGTCGCTCACTTTGTAAAAACACGCTTTAAGCGTTCTCACATTTACTGCATCACATAGTCAGGTAGGACAGACTACTGCACACGCACACCAAGTGCATCATTTATTTTTTTTTTCAGAGATCAGTGCTGAGATTCCTAAAGATTTTGTCATGTTTCCGATGTCAGGGTGCTTTTAAATTCTCTTAATAGCAACAGCAAATGTCTGTTTGTAGCACCATGTACATGATTTGTTTCATGCTTCATTTCTTGTGATGAAATCTAAATAGATAAGGAATATAGTTTGTACCTTTATAGGTCACCTGGGAATCGATAACAGGTCCAATTTCTAACTAGACTAATATATTGATGATAATGATGTAATATAATTTATGTTGGGTTTATGCATCTTCTTCTTTTCTTTGCTTCATTATCAGTCATTATTAGGAGTGAAGTCAAAGTGGGTCTAACAATTTTTGCTTCCTTAAATGTATGAAACTGTATTGTGTGTCTGTTTTGTGAATATAGGCAGAAATGCCAGACAATGTACATGAACCTATTTCCTATTATTTAGTATGCATTTCTGACTATCTATCTGACTAACTGAGTCATACTGGATCCAGAGGGCCAAGAACACAATGCCAGTTCACCATGATTCACATTGGATTAAAAATGGGGAGAACATGTCAAACTCCCTAGAGGATTAATCCCTAGATCCTGCAGCTGGGAGGTACCACACATAATAAGCTTTGATGATTTATGCGTTTGTCGAGCACAGCCGTTTATTATTTGCAGTCAGAACGGCTCATGCTATCCCATCTCAGTGCATATCAGATGATTGTCTTTAATGACAGATGTGTGTGTGTGTGTGTGTGTGTGTGTGTGTGTGTGTGTGTGTGTGTGTGTGTGTGTGTGTGTGTGTGTGTG
>JAUZST010070006.1:0-21954 GCA_034779995.1 Parotocinclus haroldoi | reverse complement strand
TCCTGACCTTTGATAAAAGCATAAATTCTCCCGGGGATCCCAAAAATCCTCCCATATCTCACTGATCCGCTTTGCATCCGCTTTAAGTGGCGACTTGTGGCTTCTTTTTCTTATTCGCGCTCACATTCTTTGGTCCGATTAAGCGGGATTTTGGTCCAAATAAGCAAATAAAATGACACGTATATAATAGGATTTGTTTTGATACTTTAGGATTTGGTCCGAATGAGCGGCTGGTCCCATTAACCGGATTCGACTGTATTTTACTGAATGATATTTCAGACAGCATTATGAATAACAGATGTGATCGATGTGATTTGATTCCATTTTGTGTTGCAATTTTTCCCTTTCTTTCCTCTGGCTGCAGAAAAGGGTCCTCGACTGTCCAGTAAGGATGTTTCCGTCCCACAGAGAGAGGTTAGCGGTTGCATGCACATTCAGTAATGCTTCGTACATTTCTCTACAAAAAAAAAAGTTATGCAGACAAAGTTATGTAATTCACTTTTACAGATGGGCCTGTTTTATTTAGAAAATGCTTTTTTAGTGTTCTGTTACTGTTCAAATTGCATTTCCAAATCTGTCTTTTATTATTATTTAGAACTTAAATGGGTCTGGCAAAAGGCACCACAAAGAGTAGGCTCATTATTTCTAGCATCCTTAATAGGTCATGGGATTAACGTACCAACTTCCAAAATGTCAGCCTTACAGTTTTATACAGTGCATTGCATCTTGCTGGTTTACAGACTTGACCTTGGGGAGTTGATGCAAGCTTAATGTTAGTAAGTGTGTTTGGTGACAGGAGCACCGGGTTAATTAGATCAGGCTTCCTTGGAGCTGTCAGGGTGAGAGTGGGGCTTGACTCACTCAGCCAGAAAATATGCTTGGCCCCATTTCTACTTTTGAGCAGTGCCGCTTATCCATTAAACAATCCCTACAGCATCCACAATGTCCATTACAAGCCATAGATACTACTATCCATACAAGCCATAGATACTATAATACTACTAATAATAATACTATTAATAATAAAGTTAGACTTACAGCACCTTTCATAATACCCAGAGTCATTTCACACAGGATATAAGCACAGTAAATAAGAACTGGTAATGGAAGAAGGAACCGAGTAAAACCTCTGAGTTTAGAGATGGGGTTTGAACTCAGTAGTGAAACTTGAAGAAGGGAAGAGTGCTCCAGAGCAATGGGGAGGCAACACTAAAACATCTACCTTACATGGTCGGACAGTTTGTACCTAGGGGTGATCAGGAGACCAGCATCTGGTGGCCTTAATTTATGTGAAGGAGTTTAGCAATTGATAAGATTAGCCAGATAGACAGGGCCCAGACCATGAAGTGTTTTAAAGGTAAGTGCTAAAATTGTGTATTGTATCTTGTATTTATTAATGGGTAACCAGAGGGAATGTTGTAGTACTGGTGTAATGTGTTCAGATTTCTTAGTGAGGGTCAGGACTCTTAGAGTAGTATATATGAATATTTATGTGGATATTGGAGGTAAGCCCATAGAGTAGAGAGTTACAGTAAGAGTTACATATTTACATGTGCTTAAAAATCAAATAACTGCTGAAAATCAGATTTAGTCAATAATCCAATCAGCTGCTGTACATTTGCTAGAAAAGTCAGATAATGGGAAACCTCCAGGTTTATAGGATGGGATATGATCAGCCAGTAATCTCCCAAACATATGTGACATAAATTTCAAACCTTAACATTAAATAATCAAACTCTTCATTTTCTAAAGTATGCGCTCCATTTCAGAGTGTATAAAACATTTCACTGGCCTTAATCCTATGGGGCATTTAATAACGGGTTTGCCAGATGACATTCGAAAGAAATGCCACAGTTAATGGAAATTTGCTAAAGTAAGGCCAAATCTTTAGATTAACAGACCTGGTAACCATATTGCTTAGGCTTGCATGCATGAGTAGACTGAGAAAACTGATTAAAAGCGTCAAACTGCTATATATGCTATGAGAAATCCCTTTAGCAAATTCTTAATCTGATTTCTAGGTTGGAGTTTTCGTTACCGTTTTATAAGATTCTGATAATAAGCATAAATACGCATTCAACAAAAATTATACTTTGAATTTTGAATTTCCTGTTTTCCAATGCGTATGAATCCATTACTCTCCTGCACTAGGTTGAGGAAGTCAGCAGTGCATGACATAGGGAGTGATGAGCACTGGAAATGCAGTGAGGAAAAGCCATGGTTTTGTTCTAACCGTCTTTAATATAGTATAGTAATATATAATATGTAATATGTATACAGTATACAGTGAATAATTCGATAACTGCAGAGATCTGCCTGTGATTTGATTATTATGTGCATTCAGTAGTCCAACTGAGAAGCGACAGAGGTATAACGGGATTATGTATCTGTTGTTAAAAGGACAGATGTTCTTTCTATTGATTAATAAAATTGTTTTACAGAGTTGTTTTTGTCATATGTATGACATATGCTCTTAATACCCTTCCCCCTCACCCACACACTGCTCTCTTTATTCCAGTTTCTTTTTTTCCAGAGCAGATGTAAGCAGCTTTATATGGAGACTGTTTGTTCAGTAATATTTGGCAGTAATTGCTTTATTAGGTCATTAGGAATGTGTCTTTCCGGCAGTAAATCAAGACAATCTGTGGAAAAATGGCCAGTCAGAGAGTAAGACCTGTCTCTTGATGGATATACAAACTCAAAGGCATGCAAACTGGACGCGGGATGCTTTATAGCAGGAAATGCTTTGGTTTGCGTTTATTGTGTTCATTCAGCGTTGTTTATCTGAGTGGACATGTACACAAAGACCTTCTAACTTCTAGAAATGACTTATTATTATAATACTCACTACTGAGTTCCAAACAGTATTTGGAAACAAATTTGGCACGTAGCTGTTTAAGAATAGCCATATTAATGTAAACCACCATATGTAATGCTGTTCATTGGCTTTAGTGGGGTAGACAACCTTAATTCATTTTAAATTAAATCTATTTAAATTTAAATTAATTTAAATCTAGAGCTCTAGAAATGATTTTCAGTCAACCACTGAAAACGGCAGTTACTGGGGGCCTGGACTCAAATCTCAGGTGGGACTTGGAATGTGGAAGACGCTGTTGTGTTTATAGAACCCTGCACTGGACTGGTACTTTCTCCAAGGTGTACCTCTTTCACTCCTGAGTCTGATGGATGCAAGTAATACAAGTGTAGTGATTGGTCCAGATCCAGATCTAAGGGCCTGTGTTGAACTCAACCTCCATTTTTAAACACACTTATACACTGATGGGTGTATAAACAAGCTTTGCACTTAAAAATAAAATAAATATTCAGGTTTTACTGTAACTATACCACTCAAAGAAATGAGGGGATACTTCAAAATGAAATCTCACTTGTCCTCTCACATAATGAAATATCCCTTCATTTTTGTGAGCAGTGTGTATGTAATGGGAGAGATACAACATGATTTATTTACAGCATCACACAACGTTCCTACTGGCAGTGCAAAAACCTGGACTGATTGTAGTTCTTGGAGGAGCTTTGCAAGGGGAGTTCCTTCCCATATTAGTTCCTAGAACTGTTTGGTGCAAAAGCGGTTATTTGACTAAACCGACGTTAAATGGTTCTTTGACCTGTATCACATAAACTCTTCTGTCCATTTTATACCAAACAGGATAGGATCTCTTGCGCTCAGGCATCAATGAATCTTCACAAGGAGTACCTCACAAACCTTGTTGTTTAGGAGATGCTTGTTTACTTGTTAAAGTGTCTCAGGATTTTACTTTGTAAAATTTCTTCCATATCTATTATGTTGACTACAAGAACCTACTGTTCCCAGAGCGCAGTGTACCGTTATAACAAGAAAACCAGCATTATTTCTGTAGTAGTATTTTGCAGTATTCAAGTTTATTTTGCTAGTTTTGCTAGTTCTGCAGTTGTCTGGCATTTACATCTAATCTGATCACCATGACTTATGCCAGATCAAGTGATAGAAGCCAAATATGCGAAGAGAATATTTTGTAAGATCACCACTGCGGTCCCACTGAGAGTTGCCCATTGGAATTCTGGGAATCTAAGCTGAGCTGTTCCAGGCAGCTGGGTACATTGTTCTGACGGCATCCCGTGGCCTCTGCTGAGGAATGTGATCTCATCACTGTACTTAATTTTCTTGGAAATGCACGTGTGCTGCGGTGTAATCCGATATTTTAAATCAATGCCATGTGATGTATGGCTAAGACATGACTGGGTCATCTCTAAAATGGCAAGGCTTGTGGGATGCTCTCAGTCAACACTGGTGAGAACGTGCCAAATGCGGTGCAAGAAAGTACAAACATGCGTGGGCTCCCAAGGCTCATCAATATGCGAGGGCAATAAAACATATCCTATCTGTTCGGATCCAACAGCAAGGTTACTGTAGCACAAGTCACAGAAATGTTTTTAAGCTGCTTACAGGAGGAATGTGTCAGCACTCACAAGGCATCACACCCTCATCAGTTTAGGCTGTTCACAATCTCTTCATAATGTTACATTTGTCCGAAGAGATTTATTTGGGCAAAAGTGCTTTGGGTTCAGGCATCAACTATCAAAATGGATTTCGTAAAAGGCACTCTTTAATGGTCATAAATTTTACAGCACAATCTATTATGTCTCTTAAGTTTGCTTGTGCATCATTCCAAATATTTATGAGGTCTGTTACCTCTATCCCCCTTCTGTTCCCTTTTTTTTTCTCAACACATTTATGTCGAACGTGCATTTATTTCTGTTCACACTGTCCCAAAGATCTGCCTCACTTATTATTAAAAATATCAGGTTTGGGTCACCTGCTGAGTGAAGTGTTGTACATGTCAGTTTGACACGTTGCCGTGCGCCAAATAGTCATAATCTTTTGCCTCAGTGGAGTACATTGTCGTAATTTTAATTTGCATGGTTAAGACTCTAAATGCCATTATGAGTCCATCTAATCCCTCACCGTGTTGCCATCGGCAGTTGTTTAGGTTTCAGACTTTTCCAGAGATGCTTGACAAGGCAACTCTATCGCTCAAATATTTATTTGTATCCAGGCTACATGCACAACGTGGCCTCATCCGCCTGAGACCAAGAAGGGCAGAACTTGTCCAGGCCACAATTAGGAACCATTTAGCCACTACATATTATGCATTTATTATTTAACATTGATATATGCATTTGACATTATAGTCTGCTGTGTTGTTGGACAGTATGGTGGATATACAGTACTTGTATACATATACATCTCATTGGAAATGAGCTATGGGAATTAGAAATGTACACCTGATACCACCAGACAGGGTGAATTGCTATAGCAATGTAACCAAACAGTCAGTGTAACCAGTGCTCTGATGTCTACGTAAAATGATCTATGTTCTATAACACTTGCTGCAAGCAGCCAAGTGTAACAACTACGTGTCACTTGATTTGCTAATTTATACAAAATACAAGGGTTTCTGATGTTTTTTTCCCTCATAAATACATAGTTGGATTGTCAAAACTGGGCACATCTGCAACAGGTATGGGGATGTGTTTCCTTTTCACACAAGACCTTTGTCTGCATCTAATATCCCTCTAGGTTTAATGTGCTGCATGTACATAATGGAATAGAGGCCATCTTCAGTCATTTATTTAGCCTGTTTAGCGTTTTAATGTAGGTGAATTACAACAAATATTGAGTAGCTATTGGAAATAAGAAGCTAAATGCTGAACTAGAATATCTGAAGAGAGAGGGCATTGAGCAATATTAGTACGTTATGGTGGACCTTTGATAGAGAGAGCTTGTGATTTTGAATAGCAGATTAATTAATGAAAATGAGTACTGTAGATAGAGATCCTCCTGATTTGTGTGTGGGCATTCTTTTTTTTTTTTTTTTTTTTTTTTTTTTTTTTACATTTTTTCATTACCAATTTTCCTGACGAGTGTCAAGGGGGGCACAGGGTGCAGGTGTAAATATGTCCAGTCAATTGCCAGACTGAGTAGAGGTTGCTTTTGCAGTGCCAGGAAATGATCCTCTGACTGGCCTTCGTTCCATGTGGAAGCCCTTAATAAAATTTTGGAGGTGTTCATGTGGTTGTGCATATTCATCATACTCTTTCTATCTGCATACTCTTGTTACGGTGCCCTGTTCCACATTTGCTATTTCTCTCATAGGGAGCAACCCATTTTCAGTACCAGGGCACATGTGTTCCAGATCGATCCAGCCACCAAGCGTAACTGGATCCCAGCCAGCAAGCATGCAGTCACTGTCTCGTTCTTCTACGATGCCAATCGGCATGCTTATCGTATCATCAGTGTGGGAGGCACCAAGGTGAGCCGCTGTGCCCATGTATTCTTCTGGTACATGGTTTTCTTTACTAGATGAGGATTGCTATAATGTTTTGAGTTGAAAAAAAAAACAGGCAATACTGAGCTCAAAAAGAAGTGTTTGTTTTATACCCTTATAAACACTATTTATAATTAAAAAAAAGATGGTAGAATCCAAGCATAGGTGAGTTTCAGTTGGTATGTAGCTTGCAGAAATGGTGCCTGTGATGTTGATGTGTTTTCACTCTGGTCTCCAGACTGATGCATTTATAGTTTTGGCAGTAAATAAAAGTAGAAAAAGGAAATGTATTCCACATATTTCACATGGAGATATTGTGACCTGGAGAAAGTAGTTGGCATTAGTCCCTATTTATTGCAGTAGAGTTTGTTAACTGATGTATTGTTTCCCTAAATGCAGAATATTTATTTGAGCCAGTGAGTCACAAGTGTTATGTAGCTTGTCATGGTAGGAGTAAGGGGGCGAGTTCTGGTAGGGTGAGAAAGGGAGAAAGAGAGACTGTGGGGACCAGTGAGGTGGTTCAGGAGGGTCATCACAGGTGCTGGCAGGATCGAGCAGGTGTGATGAGGGTCAACAAGTCCAGTGAGCAGTCAGAATGCTTGGGCAGCAGAAGATCCAGTAGGGATTGAAATGAATTCGTCCAGATAGAAACCAAACCGTTTACCAGGGCGTATGCACAGAGCGAAAGAGAAAATGGACGGAAACTGGCAGACAAAAACGAAACCCAACAGCCCTAGCAGCGTTTATTTTCAAACCACAGCTGGTTGAAACTGTGCAGGGCCAACTGCTTATAGTTAATACTACATCCGAATGTAATATGTAATCTATGAAATGCATTCCTACTTATTTTTACTATATTTTGGTCAAAGGTATTTGTTAAAACTGTAACAAACACCAAATCAGATTTCACTTTTCACTTTAAGTAAGAAGTGTGGTTATCCATGCTGACCCATCTAGCTCCTCATTTAAGCTGTCAGACATAACTAGACTGGCTGGTGCAGCAGAGGGGCGCCAGTGAAACCAAACTACAGTGTCACTCCAAATCCTTTTCACTTTAGCCTAAAGTTAGTATACAGAACATTTAAAATTCAGAACGCCTTTTTCTCAGTCACCACAAAAATGTTTCAGTTTAATGGCCACAAATGAAAGTATTTGTAAGTTCCAGCAGTCACAAGACTAGCGTGAAAGTGACATTGAGTGACCTTTTAAACAAGAGATGTTATGATGATTTTTCCATATGTACTGTATCACTGATGCCTCAGGCCACATGGAATATACAGGCTCTCCTTTTCGCAGTGAAGAAAAGGCAGTGAACAGAAATACATTGCTTTGCCTAGCAATTTTTGTGGGTGTTTGTTATTCGAACCATTTCAGTAAATTACACTATAGGTGTACGAATAGTGAGTACATTAATCCCCAATTTGTAGTAATTATGTACCAAACAGTTATATTGCAGAACATTTTAGTATATTAAACATTGTATATTTTTGTTGCACTGTAACCTAGTTAACTTATGGCTGTGTACAATTAATCAGTAGTGTATGAAGTATGCATGGATGCTGTGAATGTGGAAATGCATTAAAACCACCCAGTGTGTGTTTTCAGAGCTCCACCTCCAAAGCTGTTCATAGATTATGATGGCTTATTGAAGTGTAATGCAGCTCTGCTTCCAAACCGACCTATATTTTAATTCCACTGCGACCTCACATAAGTCCACGTCCCCTGTTTTTAATGCTATCTCTCTGGTAAGCTAGTTGCATGACCCCCTTGTCCTTGTGAATTATTAGTGTAGACAGAAATGAAAGGGCAAACTTTATATGCAGCCTCATGCCTGTTTGAGGCTTAAAAACATTATTTCAGTGCATGGCTTACTATATACCAGGACGAGCTGATCCCCATTTCCATTTTCCAGAATTCTACTATAAAATACAAAGATTGGAGTATTTTTTTTATATCTCAGACAAATGGTGCACCAAAATAAAATCATTGGACGGATCAAAAGGGAAATTTTTTTAACACACTAAGCTGAACATGTTTACAAAATAGAGTTTTTATTTGTGTTTTTCCAAATTACTCATAATAAATAAAATAGTTTCAGAGGTTAGTACTGCCACCTCACAGCTCTGAGATTCCTGGTTCGATCCTGACCCTGGACTCCACCTATGTGAAGTTTGCATGTTGAAATCACATCAGTGTGGGGTTCCAGTTTCCTCCCCCATTCCTTCACATGCCTAGGTTAATTGGAGGGCCAAAGTAAGTGTCCCTTAGCGTGTGAATGTATGCATGAGTGTGTGAGTGTGTTTGCCCTACAATGGATAGGCGCCCTGTATAGGGTTGTTCCTGCCTTATGCCCTGCCTCACTGCTCAGGCCCCCATGCCAGATTCCACACGTGGAGTTTGCCTGTTTTCTGCATGGGTTTACTCTGGGTACTTCAGTTTCCTTCCACATTCCACAGACATGTTAGGTTAATTGGTTACTCTAAATGGATGCAGTGTGAATGTAAGCTTCCTCCTGTCATGAACAGCCACGTTTACTGTTGAGTTTCTTTGACTTTGGTCTTTGATCTGTTGATCTTTGTTCATCTGCCTGGCTGCGATAGGAGATCGAGTTGGTATTAATTACCTATCATTTTTTTGCTTTTGTTTTTACATTTTATGCCTGCTTATCCTAGACAGGTTCATGGGGGATCTGCCAACTATTCCAGAGAACAAAAGGCAAAATAAAGCCCTGGATTTGATGCCAGTCCATTGCATTTATTCAAATTTCTGTCCCCATGATGGTGATTTCTATTGTTTATTACTAGTAAAAAATACTTTTTAAGTGTTAGATGTATATTTAACTGTCATGCCTGTCTCTGTAATTTTATTTTATCCCAGACTTTCCCATACTAAACCTGCGTCACCAATAGAGTATTGATTCCTTTCACCTGTCACATATTCCCTATTGTTATTTAAATCACTTTTTTGAAGCAGGTGAAGCCAGTATTTCAGTCAAAATATGCACTAACTAAAATTTGAGTGCATCTCTAATTATTAGTATAGCTAAATAATTACTGCCACTTATTGATTGTTCTATAATTATCTGCAGGCTATCATCAACAGTACCATCACACCCAACATGACTTTTACAAAGACCTCCCAGAAGTTCGGTCAGTGGGCAGACAGCAGGGCTAACACAGTGTATGGCCTGGGTTTTGCCACTGAGCAGCAGCTTAATCAGGTATATCACACCACAGCACAGATTATTGCCCTTCATTTAGAGGGCTGAGGATCCTGTGAATGATCACATCCCTCGTTTTGTCTGAAAGGACAAAATACTTAACATAGACAGCTCAGCAAGAACACACTCTCAAACTGAAGCACGTCGAATCAACACCAGAAAAGACTGTTTAGAAGAGTGCATCCCTCAGATTTGTATGTCATGGCAGAACCAGACAAGATTTTCCCAACACCACAACAAAAAAAAAGTATTCATGATGCATCACTGAACTCATCCATTACATACTGTGAATTTTACTGTTCACTGGTGACGTCACAACGATGACAACAGGATAAATGATGAAATTTGATGCTACAGTAACATTTGGTTGGCTCATGAGGATCTAATCAGCAGGTGTTCATGTACCACAATGCCAGAGCAGGCTCAATTGTTTTCCAAAGATTATTAATGCTGATAACAAGAAGGCTGTAGAAGCAGGGCATTTATTACAGAGAGTAAATTAAATGAGCAAAATGTTTTTTTTTTGCAGAGAAAGGAGGGCATTATAACCAGTACAAATATTGATGTAGAATTTTTTCACTTATGTATGGGCGTATTTTTACATATATTGGCTTTTTAAACTATTTACCAATAAGAAATGGTGTTAGAGGATGTATGGTAGTAAATATAAGCCCTACGGTTATGATATATACGGTTATTAAATATAAGCACTGTCGCCTTACAACTTCAGAGATCCTGGGGTCGATCTCGGCTTGGATGCCACCTGTGTGGAGTTTACCCTGAGTTGAAGGGTTATGACAGTGAATGGGTTAAAGTGGTAATGATAATGAAGGAATTGAAACAATGATCACAAATACATTGATTGTTTTCAGATAATGAGTGTAAGTAAACCTTTTGGCATCGCCAAATGAGATGACGAAGAGCATTACATCAGGAACAATGAGGACATGTCATCAAAACATTTTTATAATGTAGTTAACATTACTAGTGCAACTTCACTTAAGGTAGAAGTATATAACTATATTTAAATGTGTTCACTTACTTTAGTAGATACTTGTTTCTACATTAATTGCCCATTTGATCAGTTCTACTTACTGTAATCTCCATCTGTACTTTGTTAGTCCTCTTCACCCTGTTTTCTGGTCAGGACTGCAGTGACAGTGGTGTGGTGCTGCGTCAGTGTGTTTTGCTGGTACGATTGGATCAGACAAGGACACAACAGTGCTGCTGGCTTGTTTTTGCTGGAGTGACATTGCACTCTGAACATTGCATTAAAGAACAGAGTAAAGGAGACTAACAAAGCATGTAGAGAAACAAATGGACTACAGTCTGTAAATTTAAAGCGATTCTATATGGGGAAAGGGAATTTATAAAATGGACAGTGAGTTTAGAAACAATAAATTAAAACATTATAAATAAACATTATAAATAAACCATTTATAAATAAACCAATTATACATAAACCACCTGGTATGTATTGAGATTTATTATTCAGTAAATTACCATGAATGCCAGAACCAGCATTTTGACAGCAGAAGGCTACCCTGCATGTTACGGTTTCTCCACCGACTTATTTCTTCCCTTTTTGCATCCTGATGCCATCAGCTCTCCAGGTATCTTCTGTCCACTTTGGGCAGTTTTATGATTTTGGTTGATCAGTGCATATTAGTGCATAAAAATAACATTTTGTGATGTTATGCAATCTTTAACAGATTAGAAATGAGTTATTAGGGAATAATTCTACAAGCATATACACATGCTCTATGTATTTGTCATCGTTGTTTTACCATGCAATCTTTTTGTGTCAGGGTGTGCATTTAGATTAACCTATTTGGATGAAGCTAAACTGTGCAGTATTGCAATTATTATTGTATGCAACTTAGTATGGTATGATGAAACCACTGTGGTATTTGTGCAGTTTTCTGAGCGCTTTAAAGAGGTCAAGGAAGCTGCTCGCCTGGCCAGAGAAAAGTCCCAGGACAAGATGGAACTGGCTAATGCTGCACTGAGCATCGCAGCCCCACAGGTGTGCTCTCACAGACACGCACATGGGTACAGGATGAGCAAAAGTCATGTCAATTGACTAAAGACATAGTAATTGTTGACTCTTTCTATTGAAAGAGTGAATAAGATATCTGGGGAATCCTGAAATACCAAGCTTGATTGTTTGTGTATCATGTGAAACAGTACTTATAGTAAAATAATGTGACCCTCAACAATTACAGATTCAATAAATGAGCAGCAGTTTAATATTTATGTTAATAATAATTATATCCATATTAATTATTTAACTGAAAGTTTGATGTTTTGCAATTTGCAAGGGGTTATGTCAGACAGATATAGCCTTATGTTATATTGAGACTGACTTGGTAATAAGACTTTGTATGCCCTTTCCTTTGAATCTGCCGGCGTACTATAAAAAGTCACATCTCTTCTTGTGGTGCTGCAGTAATAAAAGGGTTACTGAAAACCAAACACCACCACCATGCTGGGTCATTCATCTCACAAGAAGAAATAGGGCAGTGATAAAATTATACCATGCAGTCCTGTGTCTTGGCTGGCAGTATCTGTCTCCTACTGAATAAATTTGTTTTCAGGTTAAAGGAGAAACCAGAAGCAATTAAGCAATCAGCAGGTTTTCCACTACATGAGTAACATTACTGCCACACTTTACTGCCTGTGGGTTTCCTGGGTGCTGTGGTCTTGATAGCATGCTATTCTGTTCAGTTTACACTTTTATTAAACCGGGTCTTTGTCAAGTGATCTGTGAAATTGAAATTGTGGTACTGTACTTTTAGTCATTTCAATTAATTATTGTGATTATGATTATAATGGGATAATATTACAACTAAAATAGACACTTGCTCAGTTCACTTCAGTGGACTGGACTATTGACCAGGAGGTTGTGTGTTCAAGTATTGTCACTGTCAAACTCCCACTTTTGGACCACTGAGCAAGACCTTTAACCCATAATTGCTGTCAACTACATGCTGGTGTTAGCCTAGATTTGGTTGAGACATGTTTGGTTAAATACGTAAGTCAATTTTATTAATAAATCACATTAACAAAAAGTAAATGAAAACAAAATTAAAAAGGGATTTCCAAAACTGTGTATGATGGCTCTAGTGTATAATATACCAGCATAAAACAATCACTCTCTTATAAGCATTTGTGTTCTCAATGGCTGAAAAATTAAATAAACTTTATACAGAATCCTACATTTTTCTTGAAGCCAATGAAGTAAGGCTAATATAAAAGTGTGGTTTCTGAAGTGTGGTCTTTGAACAGGAATGAAAAGAACTGAACATTCTAAACTAGAACATTCTATGCACTAGATGACTACCGTATTTTCCGCACTATAAGGCGCAACTAAAAGCTTTAAATTTTCTGGTGTGCCTTTTATGTGTACTGAGTTCCAAAATCTATTGTTGTGAGACTTTGGTAAGCGCTCCGCTTCATTGACTGCCGGCCTATTTCCGGCTGACAAGTCCCTCGATACATTGAAGTTATACAAATGAGAAGAAATAGAAACGTAGATAATTGCCTCTAAGCCATGCGAGTTAAACACTGACTTAATTTGTGTAATAGTAAGACCATGTAGGCTTAGTTACCTGATCACTTAACAAAAGTGACACTACTCACAGTAATTAGAGCAGATTTCATCATTAGAAATTTCACTTTGAAGTATCTTCTATTTTTTGTGAGCAGAATATTTTTTACACTCATTAAAAAGAAAAAATAACTTGCCAAGAGGAAGTCGTTTGAAACGGCTAAAACTTTATATGTATAAATGTAATGATTATATATGTAAATAATTACATTATTAGTGAAAGGATACGTTTATTGTTTCTTTGTTTATTGGGGAAAACATTCTTGCTCACAACACCACTGCAAATTTAGGTGACAACGGCTGGCTGTCAATTTCAGGACATGTAATGGGTGCCGTGACAACAATTTTTCTTCTGCTAAGCACCTGGTCTAGGCAGAGACAGAAGTGTGTACTGAAGGTGCCATTTCTGTCTGATGTTTGACAACGAATCTGTGGAAGCTTGGTGCTTGTCGGTTTGTCTGTTCCGCCCAGAACATAGTCACCGTGTGTGTGTCCCCTTATGGAACCACTGCTTCCAACACCTCTTGACAGCTAGGTTAGAATGGCTTAGATGGTTGGCAGTTTGTTCAAACGATCTTTTTACTTCTCTCAGTCGAATTATGCGTCCACTCTCAAAGTCTGTTAACTGGGTAAAAAGTCTTCAAGTGCGTCATAGAGCCATGTCCAGCAGTCAATGATCTCAACAAAAGTACCTGCTGAGAGCCTTTTTATACATACATGTAATCGTTAACATATCTGAGACAGAACTGCATGCTGAGTTTTATAGCAGTCCGACAGTTCTATGTGGGTGTGTTGTTTTTTTGTCAGTTAGTATAGATGCACTTAATTGGCACATCTTATACTCGAAATACTTTACAGTTAACATTTTCTTATTTATTCGAAACATTAATTCCAGAGCATCAATGCCAAATAACGAATAACACTTTCAACTCTAAACATGTTCCTATTGCTTGACTACATTTGAGTATGATTAAAAGGTTGTACTTTTCATTTAGTACTTAGCTGTTTTGAATCTCTCACATGCTTGTTTTGTATTTAGTGTAACTAACAGTATATCTGTCTCTTCACTATAATGCCCTCCACCTGGATTCCTACAGTTTTCTCAGGTGAGTCAGATTATGTTTTGCTAGAATAAGTAGTATGGTTGTTAGTAGAACCATCCTTTATTGCCTAGCAACACAATTGGTCAGACATGTCCATATGAAATCTGCCAGTGTACCCACAACACACTAAGCTCAGGATGCTCAGAAGACAGTGCAGATGGACAGTAAGATGCACATTAGTGATATTCTTCCCTTTCAACTAATGTTAATGCAAGCAGCACAAGTGATACTCGTATTTTGTTTCCCAGCCATAGCGTGCACTTCTGCACGGGTTAATCAGAGCTTTTATTACGCATTAGAGGTGGGTGTCTCTAGGCACCTTGCCATTGGATTTGGTTACAATTCAGAGGGCTGCGATGCAATATTAAAATGATCATTTTTTTATACAGGATTTTTGATCGCTGTGTCCGTAATGCCAGAAATTGCTGTTGCAGACAAATTTCCAAGGTTGGAATACAATTAAGAGTCTTGCAAGAGAGGCTTTCCAAATAATGGAAGCACTTCATTTTACTGTGCTACATTTATTTCTAATTTATTTGGGCTATTTGCTGATTTGTATATTTGAATTTTGTGCACATTGCTGCACTCTGAAGTGTAAGGAAAATGATTAAAACATGAAAAAAACAAGCAATGAAACAACACAAATGTAAAACTCTACATTAAATACTGAAATGCCACAAATGATGTTTTCATTGGATCCTAAGAAACTAATTCAATACTAGAGAAGCCACTTTGTTTACTTTCCAGCCTTTATGAATAACTATGCTGTATTTTATTTACTGATTCATTCATTTTAGGTGAGTGATTTTAAATAATCTTATAATAAATCTGGACCATTGATGACCTCCAGCCTGACAACAGACAAACATATCGTAAGATGTGAGAAGGTGTCAGGATATGATCTTTCAAATGTTTTTTTTTTTTAAGTCAGTCTTCTGGCTAATGGTTGGTCATGAAATATGTACAAGACAGGACACCATACCTGAAAGCCCTGGTTCTCAACAGCTGAATATTGATCCAAATCCTTTACAAGCAAATATGCAGTATATTTGTAATTGAGTTAGGTGGAAGCTTTTTCAGCACCTGTTCGTGTTTGTTGTTGCTCTATGACTGTCCAGCCATTGCAATTCCACACGTTCGAGTTCCGTCAATTAACAAACAGAAAATAATTTTTTAGTTTGTATATCGATTCAGAACCATTCATGTGCGCATCATGATGCGTCTAAGAATCAATTTTCCCCCAGCCCTACTGTGCCCCGCACACATAATTATACCCCCATTTAGCAAAACAGCAGTACAATACAACCAGTGAACAACAGGTAAATATTATCTTTCATGATTTTAGTATTATCTTTCATAATAAGCATTTATCCATTCATGATCAGGTGAGAAAAAAAAGCCCACCAGCGACAGGTTTGCAACAAGATACTTAATCCTCCTGTTATGTATAGTAGTGGATTTGAATTGGGGGCGATTGGTCTCATTATCAAATGAAATATCTCCTAATCTTTCTGAACATTGTACTTGTACTGAAGAAAAATAAGCAATGGTGTTGCATTATCACATTGATGTAACCTGACGGTCTATACAGAGGACCTACACTGACACCTGTAATAGTGAAGTCTGTTTCATAATCCTGAACTGCTGCAGAGTTGAGAATGATAAACCAGATTTAGAGAACGTTAGTTCTGTTCCTTTTATCAATTTGAAGGACAAAAATGCAACTTTTGAACCATGGCTGTCAGGCGATAATTATCCCATGTAAATAAATGTCATTCCTTTTTTTGTTTACAGTCCATTTAAAACTGATTTAGCTTTTGCAGATGGCTCCAGTGCTGAACTGAATTATTTCATGTTTTTAAACTGAATTCAGCATTTGCTTGGGTTTTTTTTTTTGATTATGTGCTTCACATTATTTATGAGTTGTTTATGCACTCTGACGCTAGAATCAAATGCCCATGTAGGGCTAATATAATAAAACATCACTGGTGTCACAATTAAGACACGCTGTCTTGAGATGAAACCACTGGTCTGCTTGTGCACTACAGACCAACCTCCAGTGACCCTATAGGAACTCTTGGACTTTTAATCTGGGTGAACATGGTGGCTTTGACCTTGAGCGATGGACAAAAATACAGAGACACTGGCTTAAATCTCACCTAATCACAAATGAGATACTAAGCAGAGAGGCATGGGGGTTGAGCGCTTGTTTGCAGTGATGCATAACATCGTTTTTGTCTTCAACCTCTGGCAAGGTGAGTTGCATTTCCGAGGCAGTGTCTTCACAGGGGGCTCAGAGCATAGAGGTGAGAGAGCTCAGTCGCTTAAGGACAACATCACCCTGTTCCACTGGGCACTCTGCTTGTGTGGAGTTTGCATATTCTCCCCTTGTGAGCACAATTTAAATCCAGGTAGTATAATTTCCTTCACATTTTATTTGTTTGGACACTTGGTTTACCTAATGTCCTAGAGTGAGAAGAGTGAAGGGCCTGGGAAATGGTATTGTGCCCTATACTCCTAGCCCTTAGGCTCCAGCTTTCTATAATCCTGAGCTGCTTTAAGCAGGTATAAAAATCAACAAAACGATGATACTACATCACTATCAGGCTTAATTTAAGTGGTTAGATTAACTCAAAATTAAAAACAAATTTATTCTAGCAGACTCAATGCTTAATGGTTAAAATACTTAAAAATGTTAAAATGCTTAACCTCTGTATGGTACTGGGTATAATATTGCCTAGCCCCAAAAGAAAGGTGCTGAAGTCTATTTTAATATACTATATCCTATATAGCCTATATCCATTTCTAGTCTGAACTGGTCACCATCCTGCACTCAATAGTAATTAATTCTTAGTATGTGACTGATTTCATGAATTTCAAACTGGTTATTGTTTGCCTTGCCTCTTCTCACATATGAAGGAAAAAGCCTACTTTTGGCTAGTTAATACAATGCTACAAAATCTGCCTCAGATTAGCACAAAATTGTGCGAATGACAAAAATGTAAATTTAAATTTACAGTTAGCATTATGTAGGCATGCAGGGATAATGTTAAGACTTGGTAATTGTTGTCCACCCCTTAAAAAATCTTGAGGTTTATTTCTACCTGTAGTTTAGAAACAAAGTTTGAAAAAACAAACACAATTTAAGTTAGTTGGTCATATAAATGTAAGCACATTCTGTCAATAATCTTACCAATTGCTGACCCTGTGTCTTTTCGGATCTGTTTCAGGATCTTTCAGACGAACTGCAGTCCCCCCCAGTGATGTGTGTGAATGGGCCAGAGGATAAACTTTTCCGGAGTCAGAGTGCAGATATCACACTCTCATCAGAGAAAGAACGAATCAAAAAGATGCTGTCTGAAGGGTAAGTCCATTCTGTTCAGTGATGTATGATACAAATCCTTTTTCAGAAAAGTTCTCAATTTTTGTTCTAAGATTTCACCAATAATTTGTTGCTCAAAATAGATGAAGTGCTCTCCCATATATGGTCACTGGACACTAGGCTTGATCCATCAGTTAAATTTAGACAGGCAATAATTGTCTGAAGCGTTATCGTGCTTAATGTGATAAAGTTAGAAATTGTCTTCCAAAATAACAGATATAATTTATTATATTACCATGTCAGAGTCACAGGGTACAAGGCAGGAACAACCACTGACAGGATTTAGAGGACAAGAAAATGAATTAATGAATATTATATTATATGTATTATATGTATTATATGAAATGTATTTAATAATGTATAATACCTCCATGAGTATGAATAACGGTGGTTTTATACTTTCGATAAATAACCACTAACCACTGAGTGATAACCACTCAGAATGATGATTAGTGTATATTTACTAGGAGTGTAGATCAGCTGTGGGTTAAATTCTTTGCTCAATGACCCAGCACTGGCAGCTTGAGAGGTGGGATTTGAACCCTTTAGCTGTTTAGTTCACTACCTTAACCACTGTGCCACCGCAATCCATATTAGAGATTATTCAAGTTATTTGGACACGTTTTTGTCTACATGTTGATGGATCTCCAAACACGGTCCTTTGTATTTGTGAAGAAAGTATTTTCTGTAAATGTCACAGATAAAAAAAAAACTGATAATTATCATCACTCTGATCTATTTAGGTTGTCATAAACTACAGTCACTGAGTGTGTTTTTTTACTCTTAGTTACTCATCCATTCAGAACTATTGAAGTATAGTGTGAACACAGAGAGGAAGGAAAGCATTAATGTGTTGAGTCATATATAAATACATAATCTAGTACATCTATGACTAGATATGCACTCAGACATCAAGCTTTTTTTACTTACCACTCTCCTTACTTTCCTTTTGTCTGTCCTTTATTGACTGAGGTGCTCTTTTACACCAAGAGTTGCTATGGTGAGACTTTGAACATAATTCTGACCTTTCTTCTGGTAGAGATAATGATAAAGGAAGTGAGGGCCCATTTTCGTTCTGGCTCTCTTCATTGAGGTGTGTGGAAACTCTTTGCATTTGGGTAATCACAGTCATTTGAGACGTCTTGGCACTGCCTGGAACAATGTTCGTACCTGAAGATTTGAATTCAAGTGCTGAGTGCTTGGGAGTGATTCATGGGTGTCTTCTTATTCGGCGTTTTGACATACAGTAATGTGCAAAAGAGATTCAGGAAATTTATAAAAGAAATAAATAACAGGCTAATATAGGCTACAGTAAATACAGCAAGTATTTAGCGTGACCTTCCCTTCCACTTGAGAAATAGCAGCACCTGGCAGCTTCATCGGGACGTCAAGTTGTCCTTTCTGCTGTCTGAAGAAGCTCAATCGAGAATGCTTTTTGTAATGATAGCACACAAGTCCACTTTTTTCCTAATTGGAACAGGGTGAAAAGGCAAAGCTATAATAATGCTTACAAATATCGGAATGAAGATCAGTAGAAAGGAGTATGTACATTATTAATAACATGTTATATATGGTCATACTTGGATCGCTATAACAACAAATCTAATAAAGACTTTTGCACAGAACCATATACTGTTCATTTGACTGTCATAATGTCATGTCTTAATATTTACATCAGTTACATTTCTATGCAGTCAGATTTACATGGCAAGGTGAAGTAATACTATTATATATTAATATATTAATACCAATATATACTAATATGTATATAATAGGGAAATGTTAATTATTAAACATGTCATGTATCTGTGGAACGATTTCAGTGTCCATTACATGCTATAAACTGAGCTGTAGAAAGAGGGCCAGGTATATTTGTATAGTATTAATAATAGTATTTAACATATATAGCCAAATTAGATTCGGCCTTTTTTGACACGCCGTCCTGTTTTTGGATCTCAATGAGGGCAAGGCAAAAATGCTTTAAGGATCAGATGCCAGTCTTTTGCAGGGCCCTGTAATTGGCCCATCTGATCTTCATGCTGCAAGCACTGCCTATGGTTGGATCCCTGGTCCTCAGGAACTGATGTTCTTAGCAACTGGCTGTTGCAGAGATGCCCTGTTATATAGTTACTTTTGTAAATTACAGCATATATGTACTGCTTACAAAAATTGGCACGGATCATAGGATTTCTTAATAATAATGAAAACAGGTGCATGAGTTGTAGTTAATTTTAATTATCTACTACTAATAATAATAAAGGTAATGACGATTAAATCAAATGCTTCTTCAATCAAATATTTCATTACTGATGTAGATTCCACTGATAACCCATTAAACACTTTTCGAGACATTACGGCTTGACATACAGCACAAAAAAAGAGCTCCAGCTGATCTCAAAATTCTGCTTGGTAACATACGAATGAATTGAACCTAATTAAATGCGTTGACTTAAAGAGCTACCATTCTGTGCATGCTGCAGCTCTATCTGTGAGATTAACCTGGAAGCTGAGCTGTTCACCCTGCAGGACAGTAATGCTAAACTTGTGGCGGCACTGCACGAGGCCAATGCAAATGTGGAGCAGTGGAAGAAACAACTGGCAGCTTATCAGGAGGAGACGGAGAGGCTGCGAGAGCAGGTGAGCTGTTCAAATCTGAACAACAACTGTGCTAAATGATTCACTCGCTCACAAGAGAAGCAGGCTGAGCCATAATCACAAATCACATCAAATCTGAGCAGCCCCTAAGCAAGCCTCTGCTTGTACAGTCAAGTGGCCTGCCAGCAAAGTCATAAATACATATAGTGTCTTATTACTTTACAGAAACATCTTTATCAAGCTAGGCAGTGGTGGCTAAGCGATGCCAACTGCTTAAGCTCCAGCACTGCCAAATTACCCAGCTTGGGTCCTTAAGCAGTACCCTTCACCATAAACCACTTGAATTGTACCTTGTAATATTGTCACAGTGGATAAGGCGTCTGCTAAATGGGGTGTGTGGGTGGGTGCACACCTCTGTGTTTTCTAAATGGAAGCATTAGTATAGTTCTATTAATACTCTGCATCATGCCAAGTACTGCGTCATTCAAGACTTTGTTAATGTTTTAGGTTATTTTAAATACCCATTCCATCAAGTCGTGTAGTTTCGCACACCATTATCTGAATAGTTTTGTAAGAGGTGTAGTTTTCCCCTTAAAACATCACGAGAATAGTACTACATTTGCGTTATATTTATTCACAATCAAAGTCATTTTCTGAAATGAGGCACATTTAGCTCCTGGCTAAGTATTGTTTGTAAATATTTATCATTTTGATATCATAATAAATACTTTTTAACCCTTTTTAAGGCGTTTTTACAGAAAACAAATACAGACGATCCTAGCTTTAATATGTTATGTGTTCTTGGTAAAATGTTAGCATTGCCTATGAAAGGGAGGGTGCAAGTTTACAAATGATTGAAAGTGATGATTCAGTCTGGAGACTCATTTTCCTGGAACATGCATGTTTTTTAACCCTGCATAACTGACTGGCATAATTGATTTTTCATTGTGTTCATGTGCAACCAGTGAGCTTCTTGCCCAGCGTGGTTTGAACTAGATAAGTCCAGACTTGGCTGGACAGACCTGTGCTACAGTCAAATTCCTGGCAGGAGGTTAATAGCATCCCAATGAGAATTACATTTTAGGCAGTCTAAGTGCCTAGTGAACCTGCTGCTAATGCTGTAAACTCCCTAATGTCTCGATTGAGGTGGTCTCTAATGTTTTTAACATCTCGGCCTCTGAGCGAGCGCAGGAAATGGTCGTGCTTATGATTAGATGATAACACGTGTTAAACGTGAGGGCGCAAGCTTTGAGAGCAAATTGGATTCATTACACCCTGGCCCATATTGCTACTGCACTAATAGCAAAAATGATTTTTGTGTTTTAGAGCCTTCCG
This sequence comes from Parotocinclus haroldoi, assembly GCA_034779995.1. Taxonomy (NCBI): domain Eukaryota; kingdom Metazoa; phylum Chordata; class Actinopteri; order Siluriformes; family Loricariidae; genus Parotocinclus; species Parotocinclus haroldoi. The sequence continues at coordinate 383 of JAUZST010070006.1, read as the reverse complement.
CCTTGTCTCGTAACTGCTGTGGATCGACCCTGAACTTGGTCTGCATCTTCATTTATCACTCATTGTTGCACTTTTTTGTCCTAACTTTGTTCTTTGGTTATGTTTGGAGAAGGAGCAAGGTCTGGATAAGTGTGTGGTTGAGAAGTCATGTTTCATTCTCACGGTCTCTCTCTCTCTGTCTCTGTCTGTCTGTCTGTCTCTCTCTCTATGTCTCTCTCTCTGTCGCTTTCTGTGTGTCTCTCTGTCTCTCTCTGTCTCTCTCTCTCTGTCTCTTTCTCTGTCTCTCTCTCTGTCTCTCCCTCTCTGTATCTCTCTCTGTCTCTCTCTCTGTCTCTCTCTCTGTCTCTCTCTCTGTCTCTCTCTCTCTGTCTCTCTCTCTCTCT